>VZRV01002222.1:1945170-2233346 GCA_013398115.1 Falcunculus frontatus
CACACACACATATACACATATATATATATATATATATATTCTGAGGTAAGGACACAGGTCTAAGAGATTTGTATTACTAAATTTTAGGTCAAATTGTATTTCAGGAGAAAGCTGAGGGGCTGATCTTTCTCTGCCCATCACTTAATAAAAGTGATAATTTTGTTGGCTATTTTCTGGATGCCATGAGGGTTTCTCTCAGAGACAGAGCATGCTCACTGTACCTGCACAGCACATTGGCACAGCTGCACTGAGCTACTGCTACTCAGAGACTACGTGAGATACTGTGCAATTACAGTGCAAGCTGCTCTCCAACAAGCTTCTTTGCATTTCAAAGTCATAGCATTTTTGACTTAAAAAAAAAAGTTTATTTATCTCTGAAAAAACTGACCTGTGCAACTGTATGGAAAAATGAAAGCTGACTTTTTATGTACTAACTTGATTTACATGATGAAGTGACACTCTTGTATATCCCACTCTGCAACAGTGCAGTGCTTCCATACTAAGCAACCAGTGTTCAGTTTTCATTACTCTGATTCCATTTTCTCCTTATATTTGGTATATTTTTAGTTCTTAATCATTAGATACAGCCTCCTTTCACAATAATATCCCTCACTTCTGCCCCTAAGGTTCTTCATATTCTGAAGTTGTATTTTTTTGATGTGTTGGTAAAATTAACTGATAGGAAGTAGGTGTTGCTGTAGATTAACCGTCAAGACAATGGAAGAAGAGGCATAAATTTTTCAAATAAATGGTTTTTTTAATTAAAAATTGCCTCCGAATTATTTTATTTTATTTTATTTTATTTTATTTGTGGATAGAGTGAGAACAAACAAATGGTATGCACTATTTCTTCATAGAAGGTCNTAGAATTACATGCACTTCTCTTATTTTGTTTTGGAATAATTGAGTCCACTACAGTGGTTTTAAGGGAAAGTTATAATTAGTGAGCACAAAGTCAGAGTTTATTTTCTTTTGCAGAATAAATTCTGTCCTAAACTATTAATATATGGAGTATTTATAGAGTTACATAATAATCTGTCCCTTTTAAAATATATATATATATATATACACANGAGACAGAGCATGCTCACTGTACCTGCACAGCACATTGGCACAGCTGCACTGAGCTACTGCTACTCAGAGACTACGTGAGATACTGTGCAATTACAGTGCAAGCTGCTCTCCAACAAGCTTCTTTGCATTTCAAAGTCATAGCATTTTTGACTTAAAAAAAAAAAGTTTATTTATCTCTGAAAAAACTGACCTGTGCAACTGTATGGAAAAATGAAAGCTGACTTTTTATGTACTAACTTGATTTACATGATGAAGTGACACTCTTGTATATCCCACTCTGCAACAGTGCAGTGCTTCCATACTAAGCAACCAGTGTTCAGTTTTCATTACTCTGATTCCATTTTCTCCTTATATTTGGTATATTTTTAGTTCTTAATCATTAGATACAGCCTCCTTTCACAATAATATCCCTCACTTCTACCCCTAAGGTTCTTCATATTCTGAAGTTGTATTTTTTTGATGTGTTGGTAAAATTAACTGATAGGAAGTAGGTGTTGCTGTAGATTAACCGTCAAGACAATGGAAGAAGAGGCATAAATTTTGCAAATAAATGGGTTTTTTAATTAAAAATTGCCTCAGAATTATTTTATTTTATTTCATTTCATTTTATTTTATTTGTGGATAGAGTGAGAACAAACAAATGGTATGCACTATTTCTTCATAGAAGGTCTAAGGTAGAGTGTAGTCATTATCAACTTTAGGAGGCATAGTTTGGCCATCCTGTTCTTCCCATCATTATCACCACCTTGTTCAGATCTAAAAGAATTAAAAATTATTTATATTACAATCTGATGGCATATAGGAATGGAATAGGACTTGGCTATTGAGACTAAACTAGACCAGTGTACCTATGAGAACATTAATATGTCTGTTATGACACTTTTCCTCCTAGAGTGGTTTTGTCTGTATTCATGGGTTATACCTCCCAAGTGGATATATCTGTTTTGAGACAGATGGGAGAGTGAGCACTCTGTACCAGCTGTAGGGAGATAGACATTGAGCAGTCTTAACTTGGCTCCACTGTTACTTGCACATCTTGCCTCCTCCTAGAAGTTGCCTTTGTTAACACTGTATTTACATTTGCTATCTGTGCAATGTAGTTGTTTTCCTATAAATCAGTTTTATGCTTTTGTTGTGAAGTATTTCTTGTAAAAGAAAATTGTTCACATACATTCACAGCAATAAGATTTACTAGATATTAAAAATAATATATTGAATGAGGCTAAAAGTTCCATACAGAATTCAGTAATGCCGTGGACAAAGACACAGCAGGATACAGGATGATCTCACCGCTTAATATAACAATTAGTGAACGCCATTCATACAATGCATGAAGTGCTAATTCTTCTATTTTTTAGATACTGTTGTTAATGTCTTTACATTGTGTGTATGTTCAACATCAACATGGTGTTACTCAAATAACACACTGCCCTGTGGCAGTGACTTCTGTACAAAGACTTTTTTTTGCTTTCAGCTGTGAAGGTGGGAATAGCACCAAATAGTGTGAGCCTACCAAAATGTCCCCTTGCAATTCTAAGAGTGTGAGCATGCTTTAAATTAAATACTGTTTCTCCAAGCTACACATCCATCTGCTTCATCAGGTAGCTTTCAAAATGTTCTGCTGAATCCACTATTGTGATATGTTACATATATTCCACTGCTTCCTCAGGAGGCAAGTAGACTGTGCTTAGGGAAAGGGTATGTATATGAATTCACAGAGCATATATTAAGTCAGTGATCCATTCTATTTCACTTGCAGTATTTGTTTTACTGCAAGAAAAACTTCTGAGTACTAGCTGTGTCCTTGGACTTACAAAACGGCAAAATTTCTTCCTTAACACATTTCTTAAATGAGACATCCCAAAATTTCCTTCCCAAACACATCCTATTTCCTGCACAGCATGTACTTCAGAATAAATTTAGGAAATTGGTGTTCAGTGTAACTATCAGCTTTGCTACTGTGAATTTGAGTGTCATCTGCTGAAAGTTGCCTCTACTAAACACAATGAAGGAATGTTTAGAACTTGGGCAGTCAGAGTCTCCTGAGGAGTACAGGTGCCAACCTCTTTTGTAAGGAAAAAGCTGGTTTCGTTTTAATAATCACAAAGAGTGTTTTAAAGTGTAATAATGTTTACTGAAAGTAAGAAGTGATAACTAAGAGGGCAGGAATGGTTCCATTAATCCAGCTATGTCCTAAATTTCATGGGAAGACCTTTGCCAATGGTATTCTTGTCCTCATCATTGTCAGCAGCGAATTGCAGTTTCAGTCAAAGTGTTTCTTTGATAAGGGAACTGGAGCATGAGTCATCTTCATTTTGAAATGGACTTTAACTGGTCTTGTGGTGCAGTGAAAGTCAAGAACAGATTAAAAAACCTTGTGATTTTTTTTGGAAGCTTTTTCATGTATTTCTGAAAACCAGTTTAAATATCATGTACTGTAGTGGTGCTCTAGTTTATAGGACCTTTCTGTGATGAGGCAATTGCTCTTGAACAAAGTTGGTTTCCTTCTTGCCAGCGAAAATCCAATAGCTAGAAGCAGATGAAAGCTTCAGGAGCTCACTTGCAACAATAAAAGGGCAACAGTAATAAGGAAGCAAGTAGCAGATGTGAAAAAATAATAAAATAACCAAGTACTGATCTACAGCTCCTAATGATACCTCCACCATACATTGTTATCTACTTAGTTAACACTCTAGTAATTTTAAAATTCCTCTGACATTCCTAGTAACCTTAGGATTCCTCTGAGACTGCAGAAAATTGGCCAGTACTTCAGTCTCTCTTGAGCTAGCAAGTTCTGGCCGGCTTTGTATATGATGATTGGAAAACCAGATAAATTCCATACTGCATGTACTTACTGCATATTTAAATGCAACAATTGAGCTCAGAGCATCTTGGAAGCATAGAAGAACAGTGTTCTGCCAACTCTGTAATCCGTGAGAGTTGTCACTGTTGTAGGCTGACCTGGGATTGCAGAACAAGGATATAATAAATTTTCAACCTTCGTCTGATTGTAAGATTACCTTCATCTGTCTGAATAGGAAGGAATGAGTTTCACGTGTTGCTCCTCCCTGATGTGTTTGTGCATGCATTTTGAAGAGACTTCTACACAAATATTGCAGACTTTCTGTGTGTGCCGGATATGACCCTTTTTCACAAAGCACAACAGCCTGGCTTCCTCTGCTGCAGTATCTCTATTATTACAGTAGCTGACTCTCCATGGTAGAAAAAATCTGCAGATAGAATATGAAGTTTAAAGCTGGATACTAGTGTGGAATAAAACTAATGGAAAAAATAGTAAAAATTACATTTGTTCTGTTTCAAGAGGTGGTGATGGGTGTCGTGGCAATGCCAACAAGTGATGGGTAAGTGCTCCAGAGGAGGAATTATGCTGTCTGAAATTTGATCTGATGTTGAATACATCAAGTCAAATGTCCTTTAGTGCTCAGGTTCTTCTATTTGGCTCAGTTCAGATGATAAAAATTTGGGAAACCAAGAAGGCAGATAATAACTATGAGGAAAATTATATAACTTCAGACTTGCAATAGCAAATAAAGCCCTTCCAGCTTCACACTTTATACATAACAGAGTTCCATGTGCATCAACAGTATGTCCTAATGAATACTCCTAAAATAAAAGCAATTTTTATTGAGACAACAAAATAATTGATTCCAATCTGCTATTAAATAAAAATTGCTTGCTTAACAGCCTTTTGAATGTTATTGGTGGGTTGTTTTCTTTTTGTTTTCCTCTGTTGGTATTTTCAACTACCCGTATCTTCTAGTTGATAGAATGGAGTGCATCTAAAACTAATTACCGATTTAAAGACTAACTTACGTTCTTGTTGAAACAAGAGAAAACATCGAGCCCGGAAGAATTTGCAAACAACCCAAAAATACGTTCAGCTGCTTTTGCAGCATTATTTGCTCTGGTTCTCCAAATTATAGGTTTCAAGGGTCTTCCATGTGGAGGTGGGAGCAAGAAAAGTGAAATACTGCTCCTCAAGGGAAAATACTCTGGGCCAACTAATGTAGAGGGAATGATGGAGTTCTAGAAATAGACTCAGCCTTATAATTCCCTGTTGCCATCATAAATTTCCAACTATGTTGTCAGGCACCTGATAGTGAGAGACCCAAAGATGACACCAAAAGCTTTGTGTGTTAAAACCACACTGAAAAATGCACTGAATGCTTGCACATTTATAATTAGGGAGTATTATTGCATGTTTCTGATGGAGGAAGTTCAAATGAATACACACATACTTAAGCAGAAAGGTAAAGGCAAATTCTTCATTTGTAACTTGAGGAAATGAAAGGGACAATTAAAACCAAAATCTTTAGTTAAGTCCGGCCTCTTCTCACAGTATTACAGTAATCCTTTTTTTTTTATATATATAAAATAATATATATTTGAAAATAATACTGAAGCATCTGTTCTCTGTAAAGGAGCTTGGTATAAACAGAATCTTCACACTTCACTGGTCTATCTCTTGCACGCACTATGAGTCACACACATGCACTTCAGGGACAACTATTTTTTCTCTGTTTTTTTCTCCTCTGTAGAACTCCAATATCAACAACACAGGTGCGATATATTCCACCTAGCATATCATCCCCATTATCACTGACTTCATTTTGATTCCAAAATGTTAATTATTCTCAGTGACCAAGATAAATATAAACTCTCCTAATTCAGATTCTGATGTCAACCAGCATGTAGTGGATTTCTCTACGCCTTTAAACTGAAGTAAATTTTTCATATTAGAATTACTTTTCCAGGAATTTTCAATAGTAGTCATAATACCTACTGTAGTACCTCTAGGAACAATTTTCTTGTTACTTTTCTTTGTGGGTTGTTTTTTCAGAAACCAGTGCAGAGAAAAAGCCCCAATCTGGCATTTAAGAGATTAGCATTTTGAGTACCTTTCATCATCTTTCTCCTTTTTTTGTCAAAATAAATTTTGATAATTTGTTCTTTGTGCAGTTTTCATAAGAAATGCATGATGTGTAGCAATCTGTAAAGCTTTTAAGCTGCACATATGAACATGTTCCTTATAGTTTAATTGATAAGAGGAGTTTTGAGTATTTATGGATTTTCACGCAAGGTTTGAATTATTTTCTGTAGTGTTGATACAGTTCCATGTTATTAGACATCAGGTATTCTAAGGAAATATTTAGAAAGAGTAAAATTGAAGAAGTTTCATATTCAAGCCAAAAATGCAAAAGCAGTCACCAAACTGAAAACATTTTGTGTTTTCTTTTCAGGCTGCATGCTGTTTTACTGGAATACCTGAACTGAATATGCAGTTTGTTTCTCATTTTGATGCTTTGATGCTATCTGCATTAATCCCAAAATAAAAATGGATTAGAAGTTAAACCACAGAAATATTTTCCTGGGGAATTCCTGTAACTATATTCCTACTTACTTATTTCTGTGTTTAAATTAAATAGATATAAAACTGCATTTATTAGTAGCTTATCCCTTCAAAATCTGATGGAATTGAAAGACTTAAAAGGTTACAAAATGAGGGTGTCTGGGAAATAAATTGTTATTAAATGCAAAATCTAAATCTATGTCATTTTGTTCTAAACATAAGAGGGTTAAGTATGCTGCCAGTAGCAACGTTCAATTAAAAATGGCTTATATCCCATAGTTCTGTTATTAAGGTCTGTCTGTTTGATTTAATTCCACAATAAAATTGTTCTGTTAAAAAATCTTGTAACAACATATGGACAGGTTTTTATGTTAGTCAAGCAGATGCACACAGAATTCTAATATGTACTTAAGGAGATACCCTTTAAAAATATAAAGACTTAACCTATATTTACAGCTGGGATTTGCATGAGTGAGGTATTAGTGGCCACTATCATGCTACATATGCAAGTTTTTTGAGGGTATATTCAAATAAAAACTGAAATCAGCATGATGAAGATTATGTTAAAAATAGCTTTTGCCTTACATAGACACATATATTTATATATATTTATATGTGTGTATGTGTATATAAAACTCTAAATCAAACACCAACTGTGAACAAGTACTAGGTGTGCTTTCTGCCTAATTCAGCACGCTGCCAGCTGTCAAAAAGCCTCTAGTCTGAAGAATGTTTCCCAGTATTACACAAACAAAAATCTGAATAAGGAGTGGTGTGGTTTTTAAAAGTGGCTGAGATTCCTAAACAGCTGGTAGCTTAAAGTTGTCAAACAGAGTGACATTCCTGAAGCTTGTGAGAAGGGGACACAAAGGTGGTCACAGAACATGTGATGTCTGTATGTTCCATCTCCTGGACTTGAACCTTGAATGTACTTGTGGGCCCCAGCCAAGCATTTGTTTGTGTTGTGCTACGTACTGAACACAGAGGGTTAGTTAACACAAACTCCTTAGGAAAGGCAAGAGGCACTAAGAACAGCATAAGGGGAATTGGGCAGGGTGCACTGCCTTGCAGGCCATTGGTAAATGACTTTCAAGGTTGCAAGAGAATATGAAGTGGAAGTAGTTCATAAGGGCTACGAATCTAAGTGGGAGACTTCTCAGGTGTTAAATTGTTCCTGGGCAAAATGATTTACAGTATTTGAGGAAAAGGTGGGCTGTTACGTGACAGAACAGCAACTGCTGGCAGACTGAGATGAAAAAAAGAAAAGATTAAAAGTCTGTAATACAAAAAATGTGCAATGAAACAAAAACATAGCTACCTATCCCTCCTCTATGTGAGAAAAAAAAATCACCATTTTGATTATTGCTCTCTGTTCCTGTAGATAAATCTGGTGGAGAGAAATTCTGGACATAATATTTTGGGTTTAATTTATAAAAATAAGTCGAATTCAAGCTTTAGTTTACATTGTTTATGATTTTTTTAGTTTAGATTGAGTTCCTCCAAGCTTTATGTGAGCTCAGAGAAGGTACAGGATATGATGGGTACGATAGAGGCGTAAGATATATAACGAAGTGGATTTTTTTTTTCATGTACTTGAGAAATTGAGAAACACTCCTAGAATGATTGCCTGTCAAAATGTTTGGTTTTGTTTGGTTGGTTGGTTTTTTATTTTTTAAAAATCATTGTGTTTTGTGCTGTGAAGTAAAATGAAACAACCAGTCTATATTTTCAGGCTTAACCTAACTGGGCAAAGGCTGCAGTTCGATACATTTTGATTTTCAGTGTCAGAAACTCTTATCTCCAAGCTGAACACCTATAAAAAGAACTCTTCCTCTTTTCGCATGTATTCAAACTCAATATTCAGACTTGCAGTTGTTTAACTCCTGCAGAAACACGGAAGTGAAGCTCTCTGTGATGGGTGGCTGGCCAGCAGTAATCAGCCCTGTCCAGAAATGCCGCCTGCTGCTCCGCTTCTGCCTCATGATTTTACAGATCCCTAATCTGTAGGATCCCTCTTAATCCATCCCTGCTGGCTTTAATTTTTAAGGTTTTATTATAAGGTTATACCTCATGTAAAGACCTTGAACTAACTATAATATTTACAAAGAATATTTTTATACTTCCATCATTGTGACCTACAACATTTTTTCTCTTCTGAAATATTGCACCTGTTGTTAACATTGGGACTGTTTGGGTCTCTATATAGTGTATACACTCTTCAATATTGGTGATATTACTGAAAAAGTCTAATTGAGCATGAGGTCCCATTGTTCCAGGTAGGACTGAAATGTAATCCTGCCTACAAAGAGTGCACAGTGTAAAAATTTGACACATCAAATTAAGAGAAGGATGGAACAGATGTGGAAACACAGAAAAGAGTATATTATTATGTGAGACATGTAATGCTTATTGTACTTGGAAAAAATTGTTGGAACTTCCAGGTTTTTAAGGCATTTTACATGTTTCATAATTGAGTTTATCATCAGTGGATGTATCTTGTTTCTAGAACTATAATTTATACTCTAAAATCTCAATACTCAGAAGTAATTTAGGAAAGACAAGATCCTATTAGACAGCAGTGACAGTACTGTGTCACTCGGAAGATAAAGAACAATGAAAAATTTAAGTATTCAAAACCACAATAAAACATGAGAAGGTGGAGATAGGACATTTCATTCCCATCCAGAAAATAGCACTCTCTCTTGCTTTCAAACTGTAAGTAGATTTTTCATGCAAGTTCTTTCATATTGTGTCAGGAAGTGATTTGGAAAAAAGTATACATACAAATTCCTGAAAATCACAAAGGGCTAATTGATTCTTTTTTTTTGGTAGTAGGTATTATTAGTATTAGTGTTTCACTTTTAAGGAAGAGATTAATTGTTTTAAACCAGCCCTTTCTTCTAAGTGGGGTTTCAGAATGCTCATGCACCAAGTACAGCAAAGTATCCTTGTGTATGTGGAAAATTATCAGATCCAAATGTAACATGGTTTGTTTTTTTTGTCATCACCTCATGCTTTAGAACTTTTGGTGGTCTATAAATGATTGCATATTAACTCCACTGAAGATATATATTGGTTACAGTTCTTGGGGTGACAGAACTGTATTTTTTCTCTCTTAAAAATAATTATGTGAGTTGGCAGCAGTGCTGATTGTTCTGATAACAAGGTATTTCTCTTTTAAATAATCTTGAGTGCTAAAAGACTGTGAAATCAACCATTTGGAAGGTATTTGTTAACAGCTTTTCCTGAAATCAGCAGCACTGAATATATCCATTCTATATCCATTTAATGGCAATAATGTATTGAGCAAAAGTGATTCTTTTAATCACCAAGATACCTTGGATAGTTCACAAAGTTCTATTTTGGAAATTCTGGAGAAAGATTAAATGGTTTTTTTATCTGGAATTACCTTAAAATGATGCCCAAACACTGAAAGATTTTAAGAGTATCTCTTGTGATTTATGTTGCCCTGAAGCTGGAAATCAGATTTCAGAATGTATTTATAAGTAATCTGAAATCATACTTATCAAGGTGTAAAAACTGCATTTTGTTTGTCTCTTACATGATTCCAAATAAGTAAATATCTGAGGCAGGAGCTCTGATAATTCATAAATTCATTCATAATATTCCTGAAGTTAATAAGAGTTTCTTGTTTCACTTCTTCAGAACAGATGAACTTGCTTTTGCTGATCTTGAAAGTAGAAAAGGAATGAACTTCATTCATGTTTTTCCATTACTTTTCACTTCTGTTGACACAACACACAAATCTGAAGAGAATTCTTCATCCATAAGCAACATGGTTTTGAGAAGTTGCTGTGTGCATCTTCGTCTTTACCGAAAATCAAGTGCTCAGATAACATACTTTGAAGAATTTTGTTGATTGTCTTACTTGCCTTTTGAATTTACCCAGTTTGGAGAGGCTTTCTCGTGTGGGTGGCATGGTTTTATTCTGCACAGCATCCAAGGGTTTAGTGTTCATGTTCCATATGATTTAAAATTCATCAGAGCTGCTTCAGAATAGTAGATTCTTTCACTCTTCTTCTGGCAGCTGTTGGGATTATTTCTTATCTGCATCATTATATGCAAACAGAAAATTTATTTGCTGTGTGGGATTATATTATTATTGAAATGACATGGTTAAAACTAAAGCCCTTTACTTAAAAACAAATATAAACCTACATACACAGGTAAAAACCACCACTGCATTTGTTTTCTCATTGGATTAGTTGATAGTATTTATACCGATAATCTCAATGATAATATGAGTTGTAGTGTACTTTCTAATATAATATCTTATATACAGTCCTAAGAAGCAATGCTGGAAACCTGATAAGGCAAATATTCAGAATATAAGAACTTGGTATGTACTGTGTTTGCAGTGCTGACATCTTTTTTAACAAGCTCTACTTAAGAATCTCTGTCTACACTTTTTTTAATGCAAGTTTCAGACTTTTTTAGTTTTGAAGGTTATCGTAAGAGTCAATTGAGTCATCCGAGATCTTAGAAACAACTATTATGAGGTGTGAATCATTTAATCTTCTCTATTGGAGCCCCATGAATTTATACAGCTGACTGCAGTCCCAAGGAAGCTAACACTTCAGCAGAGCATGGCACAGAGTAATGTAGAAATTCCTGCTTTGTATCCAAAATCAGGTTATTCTGTGGTCGTTCCTGGGTTACCGAGTGCTCCTTCTTCATAGGCTTCATACACCATTAGTACAGCTATGTTGCTTTCCCTTCTGGAGTTAGGTAATTCAGGATAAATTGAGGGTCTTCTATGGCACAACACAGCCATTCTCATGGCTGGTATATTTTGTTTGGTTTCTGTGTCTGGTCGGTACAATCTGGACTGGGCTTCTTTTTACTCTTTTTACTCTTTGCCTGCTTATATATATAAGGAATTAGTCATAAAATGTACTTTTTGTTCTGTGTGTGACTCGCACATGCACTGAGGGAGCAGGAGGCTCCAGATGAACACACCAAAGTGTGTTCAGCCCGGAGACCCGAGCAGCACCTGAAGCTTGGGGACTACTGAAACTGACTTCAGATTTATACCTTTACTGGTACATTCTATTGCCAGGCTACCTCATGATAAAACCAGATGACAACTTAGCATTTTCCTGTCTAAAGCCTGCTGATGAATACTGCTATATATGAGCGGGGTTTTTCTTGTTTTTCTGCTGTGAGAGTTAAAAAAAAAATTCATCATTGTGTAAACACTGTGAAAAAAATTAGCTATCCCATCTGCTTTCCCCTGACTAACATTTCTTCCATCACATGTTTAACACTAAGCCTCTCTGATGGAATTAAAAATAGATGGCTACAGAGGAGCCCACATCTATTAATTGACATTCAGTCTTTGAAACTTACAACCATAAAATCGCTAGAGTAAAAGACTCAACCAGGCATTTATATGAGTGAGATTTTCGTTAAAAAGATACCAGTTGCACTCTTTCTGTATTTTATTGTTTTGGAAAAATTCTGTTGGGAAGTTCAAATATGAAGATAAATTGCTGAGTCTTACATAAACTGGGAAAGAGAAAAGGGTTGATTTTAATCCCTCAGGAAAGTGAAAAGCAGAAGGTTTCATTTTTTCTGAGTCTCTTACCAGCCCATCATTACAATATTTGATCACCCCAGAATCACTGTAATAGTGACAGTGAATAATTGATCTGTTTGTTTGGCAGCATGATACAAAAGCGGGAGAGGAAAACCATTCCACTCAGCTTGTCACAGCCTAAGGGGTTATCTGGTCTGTGGGTGTGTAGAGATCACAACTGTGGCTTCGTAGGACATGGCCGGGAGGCTTTATCCTTTAAATCTTGACTTGTGCTTTTGTAGTAGAAATGCTTTTAGTAATTTAGAGAGAAGTAAAAGAGAGATGATCTTGCAGGGTCACAGTGGAGGACAGGAGACAGGCGGCTTTAATGCTTGAGTGATAACTAAACTCACACTGGAATGTCACACATTTAATATCTTTTTTTTTTTTTTTTAATAACAATTCAGTAGTTTCCAGCAGGATTTCAAGTGTATCAAAACTCTTGAACAGCATACCCAAACTATGGGCATAGCTCTATGATTCTATGGAACTGAAGAAGCTGCATAACCACATAAACTCGCTTAAAAAAATTTGCATGTAAAATGTTTTGTTTTCAGTTTTACTGAGATGATGGTTGAAACAGAGTATGTTTGCAAAAAAATTGACATGACATCATGACTATGATTCCTTAAAATTCCCATATTATTGTAGATGCACTGGGTCATTTCTCTCACTATAAACTCTTGAACTACTCAGTATCACATAGGGTTGCAAAATGTATTGAATTTTTTTTCTTATAGATGCTTATCATTAAACCCATCATTGTATTTGAGACAGCTGCATGAGTAAAACAATAAAGCTGTTAAAATCGCATCAGAAGAGGCAGAACTGTTGACAAAAAGAGTCGGATTCTGAGCTAAAAAGGACAATTCTTCTGTTAAATATGGTTACATGACAGTCATAGCTAAGACTATCAAAGGAATGCATGTCTTGATATAATGATCTATCTTTGCTCCACTACTAATGTCGTGTTAATCTTTGAAACCACTACCCTTCTGACTCATATATTATTAACCATGTCTTCTGCCAGTGTTAATCATGTATTCCTTTGATGCACACAAGTACATAAGCCAAGCCATTGTCTGGAGAGAGTGTTAGTTAATACAGGTATGATGAAATTCTTCACATCTTTGCCTTTCCCTGTTGTTGAAAAATAATAGAGTGTATTCAAAACATGACTTACTCAATTTCAGTGTTAAGTGGAAATATAAAGTATTGACTAAATGTTGTTGTTTTGGTAACCAACTCTTCCTGAGCTTACTTCCTGTGAATACTGCTACAATTTTAAGTAATGTTTCTAACTCCAAAAATTGTAGTATTCCATTTTAATTAATGTCATGAACGCCCATGAAGCAAAATGAAAGCAACAAATAAATGGAAAAAAATTAGGAATTAGTCATACTTTGAAGTCACATGGAAGGATGGGTGGGTGGATGGATGGACGGATGGATGGATGGACGGACGGATGGATGGATGGATGGATGGATGGATGGATGGATGGATGGATGGATGGATGGATGGATGGATGGATGGATGGAAGAAAAAATTCTCAGTGCATCCTAACACCTCTTCCATATCCATAAAAATTATAATGATTAGAGAAATACACCTTAAAATCAGTGAAGTAACTGCTAACTCAAGACAGTTTTTAGTTGCAAGAGATACTTCATTGCACTGTACTCTTCCCATTGATACCTGTCAGATTAACTTCAAAAGTCAGCTCTTCAGGCCTATAGAGAACTGTCACCCTTGGAGATATTTTCTTACAATCGAAGGCAACTTGCCAGGGAAATACTTGCATTTGCATATGCAAATTTTGGAATGTGACTGTCCCTTTGGCTCTTCTGGCTTTCCACTTTTGGGAACATCATGTTATGGGTTTCCCATTGCATCCATTGTGAACTGAAACTGGAAGAGAATTGTCTCTGATTGCCTTCCTCTTTCCCCCTACCAAGTAAATGAGCTGTCTTCACTGCTTATAAGATACACCTTTTAAGACATTCCTGGAAGTTTGCTTAACCAGGGTGACATTGCACATTGTTAACTGCTGGTATGTGCAGGTTGATGAAACTTAGTTTAGATTACAGCGAAATATTGAATCATTTCAAGTTGTGTGAAGTTGAAATACTTTTTGTTTTCCAGAGGCTAGGAGCTGGCAGTCAATCTGCAACATCTCTTTTGGTGAATTTACCGTCATATGCATATTTGCAATTATAACTGCTTTCAGCAGTATCTTAAAACCTATGAGACATATTTTCTTTTGCGCTTTTTGTGGCATTGTGATATTGCAGGTTACATTAAAATTAGCCTTTTAATTTCACTTGCAACTGAAATACAGAACATCTTGGTGGAAGGATTTATTATTTAGAAGAACTAGGGGGGTGGTTGAGAGTTTCCAAGCTGGAATAAATTTGCTACAGTTAAAACCCATAGCATGTTCCTGACACACTCTAAGGAAAATATTGCAGTCACTGGTGCTTTAGAGAAGGTTTAGACATTCTCTTGGTATCTGAATGTATCCTTTTAGTTACCAATTCATTTTTATTTTGAAATGGAAACTCAGCCAGACTTCCCTCTGTCAGGGATGTGGTGCATCTCCAGCATAGGAAGGACATTGACCTGCTGGAGTGAGTTCAGAGGAGGCCACCAAGATGATTAGAGGCATGCAGCACCTCTCCTATGCTGAAAGGTTGAAGGAATTGGGATTGTTAAGGCTGGAGAAGAGAAGACTTTGGGGTGACCTAATTGTGGCCTTCTAGTACCTGAAGGGAGCCTACAGGAAGGATGGAGAGAGACTCTTTGCAAGAGCATGTACAGGAAGGGAAGGGGAAATGGCTTCCAACTGAAAGACACTAGGTTTAGATTGGATATTAGGAAGAAATTCTTTACTGTGAGGGTGGTGAGGCACTGGAACAGATTGCACAGGGAATTTGTGGATGCCTCCTTCCTTGAAGTGTTGAAGGCCAGAATGGATGGAGTTCTGAGCAACATGGTCCAGTGGAAGGTTTCCTTGCCCACTGAGGGGGGTTGAAACTAGATGATCTTTAAAGTCCCTTCCAACCCAAGCCATTACATGATTCTATGATCTTCAGCACCAACCAGAAAGTCCATTGTATTTAACACCTGCTAAAGTTTTCTTTTCCCATGTTTGCCAGTGAGCAGTGATGATGCTACAGTGGTGAGGAAACAACTTTTCAAAGAAAAGTATTGTGTTTTGCCAGGAAAAAAATGCAGTTAAATAACAAAATGCCTTGTCTATATTTGCCATTCCTTAAGAAGAAAGGCTAGTGGTTTTTGGCTAAGAGAGAAGACGATACATTCAAACCATCTAATTTTACGTAATCCACTCAGATATTGAGTCGCCTTTGAAGGAACCTGTCTTTCTCCCTCAAGGGTCAGGAATCTTGAGCTTTTAACTTCAAGTACTCTGAATTACATTTGAATTAGATAAGGTGTGCAAATCATTCAATTTCATCTCTCTTGGTACAGATTCTCTATCATATTGGGTAGTTACTAATCTATGCTCTCTCCATTTCTCCTCTGTAGGACTGGTCTTCTAACTGACCAGGGTTCTTTGATCTGCCCCTTCTCAACCGTTAGAAAACTTGCCCTACTAACAAAGCTAAGATCTTCATTACATCGTGTTGGCTGCTGTATGTTTTATAGGGGCTCTTCTGGGACCTACTAGGTCATATCTTTTTTCTCCCTTTCTCGCTATATTTTATGAACACTTTCTAGATTATGAAAGTAATACTTGAAGGACACATAACATACAGATGTAATCACATGACAGGTTGTTATGCTTGCCAACTTTTCAGTGATGATTAGGTGTAAAATTTTGATTTTTAAAAAATAAACTTTGGAAAGCTGTATTTTTTTTTAAAGGCCTTAAGATAATGTTAAGCTATTCTACTTTTTATTAAAATTACAAAATATTATTAGTAGTGTTGTCAGATCCTCATGGTTTGAATTTGGATTTTTTACAATAATCAACAAAATACCTCTGTTTTGCAAGCTAGATTCTGGTTTTTTTATATATGCATTTGTCTATATCTGCATTTTGATGTACTCAAAAAGATTGCTTCTGTCTGGATCTGGAGTCTTTCATGTTGCTGTAGATGTGAGACAGAAAAAAATATAGCCAATATTTATCCGATGATGCTTTGATGTTAATTTTTTGGCTCTTTGAATAAGTGTTGCCAGGGTAGTATTTTGTTCTTTTTATTACATTCTTTTCATTGTAGTCAGTGAAGTCTGTGCTCTTGAATTTAGTGTTTTAAGCTGTGCTGTTGTCTCAGTTTTATGTGGGCATGATAATTACTGTTACACTTGAAAATCGTGTTCTTGGCTAGGTAAAATATCTGTATACAGAGAAGCAAGATCGTAGGTGTCAGGAAACCTTTTCTTTCCTGGACTACTCCTTGGTCCGTGCTGCAGCAGCAGGGACTAGTAGCAGCACAGCAAAGAAATCTTGGGTCGAGGATGTACCCAGCTGTCCTGCTCATTTTCCTTGAGTTGTCTGGTATACACAACTTCAAGCACCTTTGTCATTATTTTCAACAGATTTTCAACATCAATTTCTGTTTATTTTCATTAAAAAGACAAAACTCTTCCAACATACTCTGTTAGGAAATTTGTTCTGATTTATGCTTCAAGTAGCTGAAGGGAGTGTTGCATATGGAGAAAATAAACAAAAAAAAAAAAACATTCCAAAAGCTTATTTTCTTCTTGGAGCATTTTAAATTCAGGCTTTCAGTCAGTATGGTATTGACTTTTAAACCAGTGTCAAAAGTGACAGTCTAAAAGAGTTTTAAAAAGCTTTTGAGGATAATGCTGGTTTAGTGCATAAAGACAAAAAGTCCTGCCTACTTTCTTCACTTGCGAAGTTTTATGTTTCATTTAAATCCAAATTGTTTCAATTCTTCCCTTTACAATTGGAATTTCATTTCCTTTTTGAATGTGCTCCTCTTAATAGTGTTTCTCATGAAAATTTTTGTGGAAAGACTGGTTTGTCTACCTCTTGAACTTAGGCAAGTTGTCAAATGTAGAAATCTACGTTTGAACTATTTACTGGAGAGGACTAAAGAGTTTTATGTGCATTTCATCCCAAGATAGTGTTGAGGAATACATTCAGAGCAGGTAGCTCGGTGTGCGGGTACAGTGTGAGCTGCAGGTTGGGCTCTGGGTGCCTGGAGCCAGAGGCAAGGGGCTGTGAACTGCCGACCCCTTGCATCACAAAGGGCCTTGGGGACCTGTGGGCCAGGGGATGGACACTCAGAGACAAGGCAGAAACCCACAATGCCCAGACTTTGCCACACTTGGACTGTGAGGGTATAAAATTACAGGGGATCCTTTGCTCGGGGTCCCTCCTCAGAGGCACCAGGTCAAAAAGTTATTTTTTTATTTAGTTATTGCACTAAGATTAAATTATTTAGAGGATCCAGACTTGATTTGCCTGTCCTGATGCAATTCAAAGAGGTGAAACTGTATCCAAGGTCTAATGCAGATAATAGTTTTCAATCCCGCAGATGCACTAATGTTCAGATTCTCTCAGGAGACGGTAAAAAAAGTGACTTTTGTTCGGGCTCTTCCTCACTTACAGCTTCTTATTTATTTTCTGTCTAAGTGCCTCCACCTCTTCTCCACTGATATCCTCCACCTCTGGGCTGTCTTTCCAAGGTGTAGTTTGGCTGCTTGCATCTGCCACTGCTCATTTTTCAAATGACATTAATGTGAAGCTGAACTGATTTCTGACATCTGGCTGTTGCCCAAAGCATTATGAACAGCTGAGAAAAAGACCAAAATCTTGTTAATTTGTGTTTTCTGCTGCTTGGTAGCACCATAATCACCCTCAGTTCCTGAAACTGTGTGTAAATAGTGAATGTATCACTGTACTGCTGTATGTTTGTTTGGTATTTGGGTGTCTTTTGGTATCTCTTAAAAGTGGGAAGGAGATTAAGTGCAAAGAAACATACTGCTCCTGAAGTCTGTGAATTAGGCTTCTATACTCACATGAAAAAGCAAATGAAGAAAAAGCAGTGAAATACTTGGAAACAATGTACATGTATCCCAGCTTGTTCATAGAAGAAATGTTCTCAGAGTTATACTTCCCAGTGCCTAGCATGCCTAGCAAAGTTACTGGCAAACTATAATACAGATTATTTTAAATGATAATTGCTTTAAGTCAGCAGGAGTTCATGTGATAGCCCTGACCTGTTCAGGACCTGCAAAGTGCTGTACAGAGAGACGGATTGCTTGGAAGCTGACCCAACACAGCAGCATTAAATCCCCAAGGAATTAGCACTGTTTAGGCCTATCCCACTTGTATCTTCAAGAGCAAGCTGGTTTTTTTCAGCAAGGTCTTGTCAAGAAGGATAAACACTTGAAAGAAAAATCAAACTAAGAACAATTCCAACAAAATGCTTTACAGACTGCAGATATCTATGTATCTGTACTTGTTTTTCTCTGATGAGATAGACTATGAAAAAACTGTGTGTAACAGTGTTAGCCATATTTGCTGGGCTTGTAGAATGAAGTTATAGTTAAGAATGAGGTACCAGTTGCTCATTTTTGTTTGCTCACAGTCAGACTGAATATCTGTGTTCTGGAGTCCTCCACAGCCCAGGCAGAGCAGAATGGCTCTCAGGTGCTGCATTCTGCAGTCATCCAAGGGCACATTTCCTTCTCCTCATCTGCTTCCAGGTGATCAGAGGGCAAACTGTCCCTCTGAAGGAAGCTGGACATGCCAGCTCATGCCTTCAGGAAAATGAGGGAAATGTGCATTGCTGCAAAATAAGTGATTCACTGTCTTGTTTTCCTCCTTATGTAGAAATCTGAGGAGTGGAACAGGAACAGCTTTTGAATAGGCTTCACCTGGCCTTTATGGGGCAATAAAGATTGTATGTGGCTGTAGAGAATTATTTAGGCATGGTTTTGGCTTTGCTTTCCACTGTAGTCACACAGTAAGAATGAGACCACAGGACACAAAGTTTTCAAATTATAGCAAGTATGATTCACTGTGTTTTGAATGTGTTTCCAGAATTTTGACTTAGTTTTGTCTTTGACAAAATTCTGATAGTCCCTGTGATCCATGTTCTGTTTTTGAGATTTCTTTCTTTCACGAGATCTGTGAGATTTCTGAGACATGTATAGGCTCCTCAGGTGAGCTCAAGTTCCATCTAACCTGGATCTGTCAGCAGATCTGTTCTCCAGGGACCATGCGCACTGTTCAGCATCAGTCTTAACGCACCTTCCGAAACCGCACTTGTCTTTTGGCAGGGCAGCATGTACGTGTGTGTGAACTGCTGTATCTTCCCTCTCCACAGCCTGGAGAAGAGGGATTAGTACTGTAGACTGGGGGCAGGTCTGGTAGCTGGTTGATTATATGAGCAGGATTTCAGAGAGTGCAGGAAAACACTGTAGGTGTCTTTGGTTGTTGGTTTATTTTTTCTTTCATTTCCTTCCTTCCTTCCTTCCTTCCTTCCTTCCTTCCTTCCTTCCTTTCCTTCCTTCCTTTCCATGCCAGTCACCAATAAAATGACTTGGAATTAAACCTGGAACATAAATATCAGACAGTTCATGCTTCATTAGACAGAACAAAAGTAATCAGCATGACTTCCACAGACCTAGTTTGAAAACCAATCACTATAACATTGTCCAGGGTAATCCAGAAAAATGTGTATTGTATTCCATATTTGTGCAATGTTCATAGAGTTTAATATTTTTACACAATATTGAATTTCAAAAGGGACATTGAGGTGCTGGAGCATTTTCAAAGAAGGACAGCAAAGCTGTCAAAGAACCTGAAGCACAAGTCCAATGAGGGAGTTGCAGTTGTTTAGCTTAGGCAAAAGGAGGCTCAGGGGTAACTCACCACTCTCTACAGCTGTCTGAAGGGAGGTTGTAGCCGGGTGGGGGTCCATCTCTTCTGCCATGACTCAAGTCAAAGGGTGAGAGAAAATGACCTTAAGTTGCCATTCCTGGGGAGGTTCAGATTAGATATTAGATGGATATTTTTCACTGAAAGAGTGGTTAGGCATTTGAATAATTTGCCCAGGAAGGTGGTGGAGTCACTGTCTCCAGAAGTGCTCAGGAGATGTCTGGATGTGGCATTTGGGGATATGGTTTAGGGGTGATTATGGTGGTGATGGATTGATTTTGAAGGTGTCTTTCAACATTGACAATACTGTGATTCTGTGAAATGAGCGTGTCCTTTGTTTTCTGCACTTGTAATAAAAAAACCCCAAAAGTGTAGTCTGAAAAGACTTTATGTGAAGAAAATTCTGACAATTAGGAAGGAAGGGCAAGGAAATATTTTTCTTTTTTGAGTAAGAACTATTCAGACAGTTCTTTTTAGAGTCTTTTTATTAACTAAATTTTTAATGATGGAATACATGCCTGAATTATTTCTGTGCCTGAGTACAGCACAAAGGCATGTTTTAATGGCTTTATGAACTCAAACTCTGCTTCTGTGATCACTGTTCTGAATCTTTATTTACTGTAATAAGCATGTCCTATGAGAATAGTGTAAATATTTTATAGTGTAAATGTAAGATTTTATTTTAACTGTGGTGATTTTATTGAAATATTTTTAAAGAATTAATCAAAGAATAATCAGAAATTTCAGTTAGTTTGATCCGGGTAAACAAATATATTTGAATCTTATTTTCTCTTACAAATACTCACTTAATGAGGTATTAGCTTACCTTGTTTTCTCATGTAACAATACTGCGGCAAGACTACTATACAGACTGCAAAGTCTGTCTTTCTACATATTAGGTTTTAAGAAATAGATCTTGCCAATTTTTGCATGTAGATTTCACTGTGCCGTGATAGGAAGCTCCATGTAGTTCAGTGGGATTGCTCCCATTGCTCTCACACTCCAAAGTGTGTACAGGTCAACGCAAGTACCAGAGAGCTATGTTGATATAGATGGCTTATGGGTAGGTTTTATTACATCTTTTTTTTTTTTTTCTGCACCATCAAACGTATAGTATTTATTTATGCATTGTGTGTGTATATACATATGTACTAATATTGCTCTGAGGGAGACTTTTTTTTATTTCTGAGAGCAGGATTATCATTATTTTCTAGTAAGTAGGTTCCACTTGTCAGAAATCTACATTATAGAAGTCAAAAAGAACTGGGAAAGATTCTGCCCTGGTTTATTCAATGTAGTAACAAATTAATTTTATTCAGTGAGTATCTTTTAATTTTTCAGCAGCTTTCAATACCACTGATCATAAAACCTGAATTTCTTGTGTATTCCCTGTCCTTATTTTGAATGTGGCCTTGAAATTAGAGCTGTATTGCTCGTATCATAACTGAGTGCAGGATTTCCTGCTTTACCAGAGCTTTGACTGGGGACTTGCTGAGAAGGTTTGGGTTATAGTGATGTTGGTGCTTAGGAAAATACATTCTGTTTCATGTGACCTGGATAGCAAGGTCACTTGTAAACCCAGTGTAACTAACTAGTTAAAAATGCAGTTTTTACATGTTGTCTGCTTAGGAATATCAGTGTTGGAATTAATGAATTTTCACCTACTTCTCATAGGTTATGTTAGAGAAATAGCTAAAACTCCATTTAATTGTATTGCTTCCACAGAAACTTGAAATTATAGTCTCAAATATCCTTTGTCACTATTTCCATCTGGTTGTGAAAGTGAGGCCAGTTTGGTCCATATATATGACATTATTTGTGATCATTGTCTCATGTGCTCTTAGGAACTCCAGGAGGTGTAGAGTGGCTCTGTGTGCACCTAGAGGGCATTTCGTAGGTGATGCATTTTCTGAATATGTTTTCAGATGTGTCACAGCCTCAGACAAGGCTCTTTGATGCAGAAATCCAAAAGAAAGGTGGAAAGGAGACTGGAAACATTTCTAAGTCTGTCAGTAGGGTACAGCTTGAGGATCTGTCCCCTGGCATGGGGTTTACATCTACAGCAAATGAGCTGAATTGCTCATCCCAAGCAAGAATATATGCATATTCTAGAGATTAATTTTCAAAATTTTTTCTCCCTGTTAACCCTATTTTCTCCTCTGATAAACATTTTCCAAAGGAGAAAGACTAAACTGTAGCAGAAAGTGTCATTAATATTAGTTCTAATAGGTTGTAGTTACTAAGGTACAAAGTACTAAATTGATCCTATACTAGTAGATGTATTCCTGAATGGAATAAATATTTTATCAATGTGCATGAATGGGAATTGCTGCATTGCTTACAATGAATAACTCTTTTATATATTGTTGTATCTCAAATGATTACCAGTAAAATCTTCATGACAATATGATGCATTTGCCTCAACATACACTGTTTGAAGAAAAACAATTTTAGAATTAATACACTAATTTTATAATTTTTATTGAATATTTTCTTTCATTTTTCTTATACTTGATACTTTAGATATTAAAAGTCCAGTTGGATATGAAATGACTGTGGCTGTAAGGAAATAGCCTTACACCATTGAAGTATCAGGGATCACTCATTTGTAACTATGTTAAGCTTCCCATTGTAGGCCTGAAGAATCAAAATACTGGACTTTAACCCCATCAGCTGCTAGAATTGAATTCAACAGAATTCATTTTGTACCTTTTGTCACTAGATCTATCATCACAGTTTTACAAGGGCAAAGAAAAGTAAAATTGTTTACAAGATAATTTGAAAAATTATGATAAAGTTACTCAGAGAATATTGCTGTTAACAGTGATGAACAGAAGAAATAAATTAGTTAACAGAGCTCAGATGCAGCAGTCAAAAGTATACAGTAGATCTACCTTTTTAAACATAAGTGCAAAATTATCAGAAAAAAATCATATATTAGACATACAGAAATTAAAATGTGGAAGAATTTGTGAATTGTTTACACAATCCAGATGCATTTGTTTCAACATTTTTTTAGTAGTTGTGTATATGTGTATATATATATATATATGTGTATATATATATATACACTGAGGTGTGATTTATGAACCATTGAATCACGATGCATGAGAGTGAATGCATAAAATTTATGTGTGTGTTTACTTGTGCTGAAGTATTGTTTATTTAAAACAGTGCCATGCTGACATAATATGTACTATGTTTTCCTTTAAAAGTTCTGGAGCAACAGTGGTGTTATAGATACATCTAAACATGATACATGACTTGAACATGAAGTTGCTTTGCATGGAAATTATCTTTTCAAAAGTAGCTGCTCTGTATGAAGTGAAATATCCTTTAAGTAAAAAGAATAAAATGTTATAAAATGTTATAAAAATGTTTTCAAATACTATAAAAATGTTTTCAAATATTTAAGGCTGTAAATCTAAAGAAGGGAAATCTGACAGAAACAAGTTAAGAACTTGTCAGCATACAGGGAGAGTTTTGCTTAAAATTCAAGATTTAATTTTTTTTATATGACTGCATAATTCTCCTTTAAAATGCTGAAAATTTAAAAGTATTTCAAGTATTTAAAAACTGTTGTAAATCAAAATGTGAGGATCATTGGAAAGATGGGATTTGTAGATAGATGGACATGGATACATGCCTGTGGCTGTTGTTAAATATATTGATAATGTGTACATATTTTTTTTACTGCAAAAGTAAGCTGTAATATACAGTCAGGTTTAACTTCCTCAAATTATAATAGTAAATTAATAATAAAACACATCTTGCAATATGCTGTGTTTTCCATATATTATGATCCACTATTAAAAATACTTGAATCCAAAAATAGTTTATTTTTGTCTAGATACTAGGTTTACTCTATTGAGTTGATATATAGTCACAGAAATAAAGCTTAGGTCAATATTTACTTTGAGAAATGATAAAGCTCAACTATAATTAGCATGAACATTGTATGTATTGTTACATATGCTCTCAGCAGTGGAAAGAAATTGTTTAAAGGTTTAGTCTAAAACTGTCAGGATTTTCACATCTAGAACTTTTTGAAAATTTCTGCAGTCAATTTCTTCTGAAATAAATTTTGAAATCTGAAGAAATACGGTCTGGTCAGATTGCCTATTAGTCAAGGGCTATCCAAAAAAAGAATGTTATATGTTGAGATCTGCAGAAATAAATTAGAAAGTGATAAAAAGGAGGGAAAATAGCATTCTATGCTAAAATACATTCTTCAGAAGCTGAAGGGACTTCCAGATTTTTTAAATGCACATAGCTTCTTTCCTACTATTTTTCTACTCTTATGATTATTTGATGTAAGAAGGAAGTCTGAGACAGCATGAAAAATTATCCATTTATTAGGTAAATTGTACCTAATAATTTAATAGGTTTATTTATTTTGAAGTTTTATCATAAGATGTTTTAATAAGGGGGAGAAGATCCTACTTTCTTCAAACCTCACAAACAGGTAAACATCTTGCTTTTTATAGAGACCTGAGGTAAAAGTCAGCCATGGAGCTGTGGTTATTTCTCCATAGTTATTGGACTGTTTGACCGTGCTTCAGAGACCACTTCTGTGAACACAGTGCAGAACACCAAACTGGTCTACTATTTGGTTGTTCTCAGTACCTCATGAGACAGGAAATGTAACAATACCTTCAATTTCTTTATGTGAATTTCAGTTGAGCCACATCAGTGTTCTCTTAGATAAGCTTGTTTGAATGACAGCATTCATCTGTTAGTATGGTGTAATTTAAATATACTGTAGCACTGTACAAAATTCTGTTCCATTCAGCAGAATCTCTGTTGCCCCCTTTTGCAGATGACGGTTGCTGCTGGTACGAGCATTGAGAATAACATTCAAAGGACCATATCCTGCCCTAATGTATGTTCAAAATGTCTTGGTTTTTTGTGTAATTTAAATGTGAAGCCTCCATATGTGAATTTGATATTTTGTTGCCCACAGAAGCTTGTTCATCTCGAGGTTACTTCACATTATATATTTCAGGGTCAATGAATATTGTACTACAAGTGAGGTTTCAGCCTATCAAAATTCCCAGATTGCTGTAATTTCTTTCTATACAGGTTGATGGTGCAGCTAAATAAAGATGATGATAATATATTCATAGTTACTTCTGCATTTACCTTGCTTCCCAGCCAGCTGAATGCTCCTGTCAGTTGAAATCAGTAGAACAGCAATAGAAAAAATGAGGATAGCAATGAGAGGCTATATTTATTCTACTTAACCTTGTTCTAAATTGCATTTTGATATGAAGCTGTATAATAATAAATGTGGAAGGAAGGTAATTTCATTTTTCTTGGCAAACGTATACTATGAATTAAAATAGAAGGAGAGAAGAGTTCTTATTGCTTGTGAAAGGTAGAATAAGTGATATATCTGGTTAAGAAAAGAAGCAAATTATTCACTTGTAGTATAATAGGTCATTTGTCTTTTTAGACCAAAACTGTTCAGATAATGGAAAATCGTTGGGCCAAACTTGAACTCTTGCGCATTAATGGGGAAACATTAATGAAATTTGGGATGTACTCTCAAGAAAAGACTGTGCCTCTGCATTTTATAGAAGCTATTCTTTATCATGTAACGTGTTTAATAATTTATTTTTCAGCTAAAGGTTATCATATTTATAGGGGAACTGGCAGACAGAATTCTGAATAAATATTTCCAACCCCTTGAGTTCTTGGAAGATATAGCAAATAACCAAAGAACAAGCATAAGCTATTTAAAATAACTAATACCTAAAAGAGAAAATTCTGTGATTTAATATTTGTAAGAAGTGAATTTGTCTTCCCTGTCTGGGAAAATAATCTCAAACCAGTCTTTTCTTCTGGAAAGTTTGTGCTCTTAAGGGAACACAGAGAAATTCTTTACATTGCATTCTTGGAAAATACTGCATCTGACCATCTGAATAATTGTGGATTTCTGCATACATTGCTGGAATAGGTCAATATTATAAATTCTTGGCTATGATTTGTACTGTTTGATTCCATTTTCAAACTTGCTTCTATGCAAAGGACAAATATTTCCTCAATACACAATGTATGATTAATCTCCAATCTCTTCTGGATTTTCAACATGACTTTTAACTTTTCCAGTGCAATTTTAGTATTCCAGTCTGCAAATAGTACCATTTTTAATGGAAGCTAGTAATATGAAAGAAAATAATATGGCAGAAATGATAAGCATGGAAAAACGCGCTATTTCCAATTTAGTTGTAGAAGTCCATGGTATGACTTCAAAGTTGTTTGTGATCTTTTAGTTTTCTTTGAGAAACCTGGTCTAATGGAAGATGCCCCTGCCCCATGGCAGGAGGTTGGAACTAGATGATCTTGAAGGTCCTTTCTAAACCAAAACATGTTATTATTCTATGGTTTTTGAATTTATAACTAATAATGACCAAAATTTCTGTTAAAACCTGTTCAGAGATAGAATGTAATCCCTATCAACATCTACGTGTCATCCAAATGCACTTGAGCAAGAGGAAAAAGTGGAAATCTGCACTCACGCTTTCACCCAGCATCTTGCAGGGAGGACAGGAAGGGTAGCCAGTTCTGCTTTACAAGTACAAAATTAAGCAAATAATTTCTTTTATTCAATTCAAAGCCAACCCCACAATTACCTGTGTGAACCATAGTTTTAATGATGGGCATTAAGGCTGTCAAATCTGCAGCTGAAACTGTTTGAATGCATGGTAAATTTTCAATTATTGGGCTACATTACTCTGAAATGTTTCTTGTAATTACTGTGAATTGCACAACTTTGTATTTCTGCCTATTGTAAAAGCGATAACTACAGAGGATGGCCTCAAAACCATAAAATTTTTCAGTCAGTGTATATTTCACTGGTTCAACATTTTAATTACATGGCATTAGTAATAAGGTGTAATTAATCATAAACCTCAGTTATTTAGTCAAAAAGGCACAATGCATTCGGTTTGGCTTTTCTGGCTCCTAATCTCAGACTGAAAATACATTTCTTGAACTACTCACCTAGAAGCAGTGTTTGAAATGCTAAAGCCATAAAGAAAACATGGAATAGATTGTTCATGAGACAAATGCATTAAAATATTAAAAAAGGTTTTCTTAAGCCTGAGTAACATCTCTTAATGTGATTAATAACAAATGTAAGCAGGTTTTTAGATGTAGAGGTATAGTATGTCATTTTGCTTAATGGAAACACACTGCAAGACTTGCAGTAGAGCTGGAATTCAGGAAGAAATTGCTATATATACAAAATTGAGAATTCAGTTGTGGTGATTTTCAAGGTACAACTTTGTGAAGAGGTTCTCACATATGAAAAGTTCTAATCTGCATGCTGTTGCCCTGTGAAGTTTACATTTTCATAATTATAGGCTTCAATTTACCTTTATTCCCACATAAACTTTCTGTTTCCTACTTTTCTTTATTATCAAGTGTTCATGCAGCAGATGCTGAGGGAAGAAATGGAAAAATATACACAATAATAGGAATTCTTTGCAGATTATTCTCTTCTGTATTTTTTAGTAGGATATTAACTGCTAGGTTTGCTGTCTTTCATGCAAGATATCCCAAATCATGATTCTATCTATCTATCTATCTATCTATCTATCTATCTATCTACCTACCTATCTACCTATCTATCTGTCTGTGTTTTTGAATAGATTGGGCTTTAAACAACCACTCCAGCATTGCTTGATAAGACTATGTGTAGATGTAAGCTTAAAGTACACATACACTATAAAATGGCTGGATGAACATTACTGATGGATGCAGAGTCACTTAGACAGGACAGTCTATCACACTGCGATATCTCAATGCCATTACATGATGACAGGAAGCGGTGCAAAGACAAAGACAGGACACTTTGTATGCATATCCAGTTGCTGTGGCTGCATGACCTTGAGCTTCTGCAAAATTGCAGCATCAATGCTTCTTTTCTTTACTGCTCTTTAAGGTCCGCAATGAAAACATAAACAGCAAAATACATAAGAAAATGGTGACAGATATTAAACATGCTGTGTTTCTTAATTCAAAACAGAACTTTAATCTGTCTTCTTTTAAAACAAAATTGAGCTATATAGTAGATGAAAACATACTTCACTGCATGTAACTGAAAGCTATTTCATTTTAATCAACTGCAAACACAATGTGTTTGTTATTGAACCATCAGCTGTAGCACTCCTCTTCTGTAGAAAAGCCCCATTTGTTTTGTCTCAAGAGATACATACCTTCAGAAATTCATTGAGCTAATCAGAAGTTTCAGAGTAGTACTCTCTGAAATGCCTCATCTTTTTAATTCCAGCGTATGTGATTCAGACTGTTTTCTTTGGGTAGACTCCTTTTATTAATTACAAAGCTTAATGCATTTAAATTTTTAACATCAACTTTTTATTGTTACTTTACGGCTTTTGACAAGATACAGAGCACATCTATAGATTTTCTACAGGAGCTCTGTAGGAAAACTGCAATTTGTTTATATTTTGTCAGATTCAGCAGTTATGCTGCATCTTATAAAATTGCTGGTATTCATTCATCAGCAATCCTAGTTCTTTCCACTATTTCAAAAGATGTTTTGAGAGGGTTGTAGTAAGGAGGGGGCAGAGGGTGAAAGATTTGGTAAAATACAGATGCCTTAAAATATCAGCATATTTATTTTTCTCCTATATGAAAATAAAACTGTACTTCCAAGGTTTTTTTAATCAAAGATTAAATCATACTTTTTTTCATAAGTTGGTTCATGTGAATAAGCTGAGCATGTATTTTCCTTAAATTGAAGCCAAATGCCTTTATTCTGAAGCAGAGATAATTCATTTCTTTGTTGGGAACATTTCTGAGATCAAGAGGAAAAAGTACTCCAGAACTGCTAGAGATAGGAAGAAAAAGTGAGAAGCCAAAACATAATTACAGGCCTCCAACCTTTCTCAGGTTGTTATGAAAGCACCCTGAGCTTGCAGCTCAGTTACTTGAGCTGATTTTCAACCTTTATAGAAATGAGGGATTTCCAAAACCGTGACCTACCACTTGAAGCTACAAACCCATATTATGTGATCACCTCACACTTTCAAGCCTCTGACCCTCTTGACATGTAGATGTCTTACGTACATCTGTGGAAGGAAAAAAATTACAGGGAGGTTTCTTTTCTCAAGCTTTTCACAAACCCCACACACAGTTTAAAGTCTTCAGGGGTTACTTTATTCACAAATAAACTTGCAAAAAGAAAAGCAATTTCAATTTGTTTTCAGTGTCAATGACTCTGCAGCTCTGTATTTTCAGCATGACACTGATCTTTGGCCCTCGTCTCTCACTTCCCCGCCACAAGGCTGCCAAATCTCACTGTGCAGCCCAACATTTCTGCCTCTGCTTCTGATCTCGTGACAGGCAATGATCTGAAAGATCTGCTGCCAGGCCAGCTGTGCCGAGTGAGTTAAATCATGAGGTGGAACGAGACAGCAGCAATGCTCCACAACTGGGGAGATGTCTCACTGGCAAATGTATGCCTTGGCAACAATGGGGTGTCCCGGTCCTCAAGTATGTGGAAGCACGCGCCTGGTAATGCTGTTACATGCACAGCATCAATGTCCTGGCACAGCTTTGCAAGCACTCCAACACTTTCCCATGGCCTTTGGACTGACACAGGCCAAATGCATTGATTTGAGAGATTGAAAATAGCAAAATGGAAATCAGGAATTTGGAATTGTAGCAGCATTTGCAAGGATTTGCAAGAAAAAATTCTCAGATGATATCTAAGTTATTCCACACCTTTTAAATTTTATTTTTTTGTCTTACGCTTTCTTGTAGAACTTGCCACTGGTTTTCTCTTTTTTTTTGTTTGTTTGGTTTTTTTCTCTCCCTACTTCTGAGATACATCTTATGTAGCGAGCCACAGCTGCCTACAGCCACAGAAGCAAGATCTAGATATGGAAAGAGCTATCTTTTGGGGAGAAGAGCAGGTTTACATTGGTTTGGTAATATTTTTCCTTTGGATTATTAATGAGAAAAATCCTAGTCCTATCACCAGAAAACAAGTGGGACAAAATCTTTTTATGGCAGAGATTTAATATACAGGAAATAATTTTCTATTTAACAATGATGCTTCTAGATCCTTTCCTTTACTACTCTCCTCTAACTCGTCTCACAAAAGAGAGTTACAGGAGAGCTATCAGCAGTTAATGGCTGGGAAATAACTCATTTGGCAAAAAGCAGTTGGTCAATTCCTTTGGAAGAAAAAAAGGATGTCATCCATCCCAGGGCGTGTGAAAAATTAATCAGCTCTGATTCAGATTATTTCTGTGTTTAGAAATATGCAATGTTTACGGTGTACAGCTTTTGCTTAGTGAAACTGGGAACCTCTCTTGCTGCTGTGATGCTGTTGCTGGGACCAAGGGGAGGCAGAGGAGGAAGCTCTCCTAGGGGAAAAGTCCCTGGACTAGAATAAACTAACAATTAAGTTGAAAAGGGCAGCCATGGACTGGAAGGGGGAAAATAATTATGGATCATTAAGCATGGAGTCTGGAAGCAGGTGGGGCATCAGAGACACCAGTAGGAACAGGAGCTGGTGGCTGTGGGGAGGAACATGACCTGAGATGGAGGAGAAGTAAGAGTGGAGAAGGACGTTTCAACAGCACAGTTCTCCAAACTGAAAAGATAGATCTTTTTACGGAAATGTGAAGTTTTATTGGAGAGATGTCTCAGGAAGGCTTAAAGTGAGAGAGAGGTGCCCCCTCCTAAGGTATCTTGAGTTCCAGCAGACAAAACTATGATTGATGGTATAACAGGTGGCACTTGTGATGTGGTCTGGGCATTTCTACTTCTAGTTCTCTGTTCAGCCCAGATTTGATGCTGTATATCAGGCATATCTAATATGTTAATGAGAAAATGATTCATTCCACTTTGGGAGTTTATAGAGGTTGTATTACCAAATATACTTGTGAACTCCTTAGACTTATGGATTAGTTCCAAGTCAGTGAAATAATCCATGTCGCACCAAGCTATATATTGCACTTAATTAAATATTTAAGAGAAAGGCCCTAACTGCTAGTTCAACCACTCAACTTGGTAAGAACTCAGCTTCTAGACAACAGCAATCCTGGTAGTGGTACTTAAATAACACTCTTTCACTCTTCTAATATAGCTGTTTTATTGTAATTATATGTACATATCAATATATTATATTTTGAGTGGTGAGATGGAAATTTTGTTGTGATTGTTTCCCCAGCCAAGAGTTATGGTTTATTAAATTGCTAATAGTTGTCTTCTAGAGGGAGAAACAAACATGCCCCGAGAAAGAAAAAGAATTATTTCAAAGGTCAGTATTACTTAAGAGCTTGTTTCATGCTTACAGCAGACTGGAGTTAAAAGTAATTGGAAAGCCTACTGATATTGCAGGTGACAGCCCGGAGGAAAAAGCTTGCGCCAAAGGTTGTGTCCTGAGTTTCCTTGGTGCCTCAAGGAAGTGACTGGCTTGAAAATACACTAATGCTTGATACAATAATGATGGAATACAATACTAAGGCAAGGATTAAACTCAATTTCAGTTTCCCTAAGGAAATAACCAGGAAAAAATCTACGCCGTGAGAACTCCAGACCGTATAACTAAAATATAACACATTTATTTTCCTTGAGCATTACTGACAGCCCATTAAAAGAAATTAAGAGAAACTCTCCTTCCGACAGTACATTTATATTCTCACGCTGCTACAATGTGAAGTAGTTTATGTTTGCAAAAAAACAGAAATGGGAATATGATCCTTCTGTAGAATTGAATTTCACCTGCCTTTTGAATTGCATCATTCATATGTAGTAAACCTGGTAAAGGTTACCTGGGTAGTGATACCATTAATTTTGCAACTTTCTTCTTTTTCTGATTAAATTATAGATGAATTTTAATCAAGGTAATTAAAACAAGCCCCTAAAGAAAAAAAATGAAACAAAACAAAACAAAAATTTAGGAAAGTTTATCATGCATCAGTTATTTTTGTCTGATCTTTCTTATATCTAATTTTTGTATTTATTATGTAAAATATTTATTTTTGATCTAGATATCTCCATTCTTCAGATTACACAATTCAGATACCAAACAGTATCAAACTGTTAGCATCGACTGGCTTCTTATTCCATTACTGCCTGTCTTGTATTTTATGTAGGAAAAGGAATAATTGCACAGTGAAGCATAATTATAGGGTAAGAGAGAAGTGTAAAGAGGCAGATGATTTGAAATAAGATAAATATTTAATAGTGAAACAGAAAGAACAAAAAGAAACATTTCTTGGGACAAGTGAGCAGAAAGAAACCTAATAAAGATACTTCCAGCAAGGCATCTTGTGATCTGCTAAACTTTCTCTCTCTTAAATATATACTTTTCTGTATGAATAGATTATTCCTGAGAAAAATAATGCATAAATTTTACCACCATGAATTCTTCATTTTGATGCATATTCAGCTACTTCTTGGCTGTGTTATTTTGGACATACTGCAAATTTTATTCAAATGGAAAAAATAATCCTTTTCAGATCTTAGTTTTCAAAACTTCTCAGGATTAGTCTGCTTCTGTCTAAATTTCTGGTTTCAGAGTAGTATTAATATAATTCTGAAAACTGGATAGTAAGAGCTCATAAGAAATTTTACATAAAGTAATTAGTGTCTCTATTTGAAAAATATCTTTGAAGAAATAACCTTATTTCATTTCTTCTGTCCTCTCCATGGCCACATCCTCCAGGGGAAGATCAAAAACAGTTTTTTAATTTTGCCATGGTTTATGGATTCAGCTGGTACTGCACTTGAGGAGTAGATAGATCAATTTTGAAGAATTGAATCAGTTAAGATACTTCAAAGTATGGATGCCAACTTAGATTTAGATTCAGAGCATGTGCTGGGAGGCTGGTTTCCTCTCATAAGTACTTGATATCTTCTTGTCACGAGATCATTCTGTGCCTCCCCTTGAAGGGCATGATCCCTGCTAGGGAGAGGGGGAAGGGAAGCAAGAATGTGACAAGATTATAAACATAGAAGCAGAACTCTTTCCACTTTGCAAAATTATCAAACTAATAAAAATAGTTCATGCAAATTGCCAAAAAGTCTTACTGGATTTCAGAGGTGAGAGAAGTAGCTCTGAAAGGGTCTAATTTTTCTGGTGAATTATATAAGTACTTTAGTATTGATTTCAGGATATTTTGCTCATTTTCATCAGACGAAAATTTGACCCTGAGTCTCTTTTGATCCCCTATTTTGATAAAGCAAAATAATTAGAAAATTAATTAAATGTTATTAGCTTAAGCTTAAGCTGATCTAATTCCTCTTTCAGTCATGTAAAAGGAGTTTTGCGTTTCCGTTTAGTTTCAGAAGAATTTTTGACCTTTTTTCTAGAAAATATCAATACTGAAGCTTTATTAGGAACTGTAACCTTTGAAATAGTTTTCTTTTTAAAATATCATCCTCAAATTTCATAATGGATTTTGATTTGTTCTATAAACAATGTCTTTGATATTTCTCTTAAAGCACATCAAGATAGATACAGAAGTAGCCACTTCTTCAACACAATTTATTTTAAAATATTGGTTAAACATCAATATTTGTCTTGGAAAGGAATCAATTTTGATTGATAACTATATTTGAGAAGATGCAGTTTTTAAGTCTGTATTTTTTGCTATTAGATCCAGTTAATCAATTTGTGAATTACCTTCCTGGCTGTTTAAAAGAACAAAGGTTTGTCATAAATTACATGGACTGTAGCTGGAAAGTCTGTCACAAGTCTGTGCAGCCACCAGGTAATCTTTTCTCATGTTTCTTTTCTCGCACATTTACAGCTGTTTTAACTCAGAATCCGAATCCAAATGAAATTGGTTAAAGCAGATGAAGGGTAATATTAAGATGTCAGAATCTGTTTAGTATTTCTGAATTGAGATTTAAGATGTGATCTTTGTGACATTGTCAGTCAGGTCTCCTGGCCTCCTGGCCAAAAGTAGTGTAACATCCCTGTTAATTTTCCTGTTCTTAAATCCCTTTGAGGACAAGACCAAGCTGTTACAAGAGTTTGAAGATCTCATTTAGCTCCAACTCCAGGACCAGCTGTCCAGGTGATATATACCTAGGGGCAGTTCCATTATTCAACAGATTTAGTTACTTCTGCAAAGAAAATATGCCTTACAGGCTAAGGAGACAAGTTTTCATTATGTGGCATAATTCCTTTTTAGCAACTGTAGTTGCGTGAACTGTATTTTTACTTTTTAGCTGGTCCAGAATACTCCAAAGGTACCTCAGAGGGCATGTCATTCTCTCCTCTTCATGGTCTTTCCTTGAAATATTCTATTCCCACATGACAAAAATGGTGATATTTTTGTGGTTATTAATTTATTAGTATGTCTGAGGAACAGAAAAGGTTTATACAGAGTTCTATGGAAAATTACATTTTTATGAAGAACCGGCCTCTAGCAAACTGTGCTTTCATTCTTCACTCTAGAGAGGAAATTAAAGATGAGGTCTTCTTTAGACTGTCCCTTTCACAGCTTGTGTTACCACCATACACTCTCCAGCTATAAGCAAAGCAGATGAAGTTGCTCTGATTGTGTGAATGAACTTATTTGGCCTGAGCAGAAGCATTTGCCCAAGATCAGGACAAGGAAGGCAAGCTAAAGGGCAATGCTATGGCAAAAACTTGGGATTTCCTAGCACAGTCAGGGAGCCAGGGACTGGAAGACACTGCATGACATCTTGAGTCTTAAATATCAACCAGATGTTACAACAGCCATCTACAAAGTAGTTTTTTTATTGTGCCAGTTGTATGGATAGCTCCTGCTGCAACTTGGGAATTACAGGCTGTTACCTACCGTTTGCATGTTTGAGTTTTATTCCCATCGGTTTCAGTTCCTGTTCATATCTCTGCCATTATTTTGTTAACTTACTTTCCTGCTTGCAGTTCAATGCACTTTTCAAAGCTGCTTCATTTTGCTGGAAAGAAGACCTTACTGTTACTCAGAAAAAGGAGGAATGCATTTCCTGTGTTTGTACTCACAATGTTATTTTGACATAAAGATGAGCGTGGCCCATGTTGCTGGTCCAAAACTCTGTAAAGGAGGTGGTATCAAAGCACTGAAGGAGAGCACACATTCTGCAGAATACAGACCCAGTAAACTCTAGATTCTACTGTATGAGAGTGTATCATTCAGCTCTCCACGGGGTTTGCTATTTGTTTGTCAACCCAGGTGGCTGTGATGTCTGTCTTTTCCCATTCCAGTTGATTTATCAGGAAAACTCATTATGCATTAGGTAGCTGAGGCCAATTATCTGTCATGTTGTCATGTTGACTCTGACTTGTCCCTCTCAATTTACTGCTTCTTTTGTTATACTTAGTTTGTAACTTCCTTTGGTAAGAAAACATATCTTTTTGTGCTTTCACACAGTACAATGAAATACTAGGCCTTGAGGTAGGATTTCTAGTGCAAATTTATAAAAATTACTTAATATATAATAATCTATTTCTTTACATGAAGAAAGCATATGCATATAGCACAAGGACTGAAGGGAAAGTTTTATTATTTGCACTTGGATCAGTCAGAGACAATGCTCAGTGCGTTTGACCTCAATGAGAAAGTGTTTCCAAGTGTTGTACTGCTGATGGCAAAACTTTCTAAAGCTCTGTAAGCATGGGATGATATATTTGTGTTTATTAATATTTTAAAACCGTGTGAAAGTACCAACTTTTTATGTCAAGTTTTGATAGTTTCATTTTTTTCCCTTCAAAATATGTTTACTAGTGGACTGCTAAGCCTGACTGACTTTTGAAAGAGATATCTGAAGTCAGACACCAAAGTCAGGAGAGAGGAATCCCAGCTATATAAATTTGTTTCATCCTGGATGAGGAATCTCCTTGTATTTAGGTATCATGATGCAGATTACTTACTGGAATTAAAGTTCCTAAAATTTTAAGCATTCTTGGTATCTAGTTTAGCAAAATTTACTACAAGGGGCTAACTTTCTGACATGGTTAGCCTTGCCACTTAACAGGTCTGGTGGAAAGTATAACGATGCACATTTCTCACGTGTGTCTCAGTGTGAATTTTTCCTTGATTGAAAATAGAGCAGTAGGTGCTAGAGGTGTGGCCACCGGCTGCATTTGAGCTACGGGCAATCATTTATGACATTACTGCTACCATAGAAGCATATTTCACCTTAATAGAAATTGAGTTCATGGAAAAGCTATTGAATCATTCATATGTTGTTATTCCTAAGAGATTTGACAGTGCAGTTGAGACTTTTGGGAACATTTTTCAGTCCCTCAGAGCAGTAGTTTTATTCACATACTTGGAAACTCTGACTGCATCCACAATGTGATCCCATTGTCTGTACTTTTAATAGAGTCCCAGCATAAACTAACATTCTCCACACCACATGCCTATATATTACCATAAGTGAAGAAACCAGAGAGCTGCTGAATTTCTACTGCTGTTTTCAGAATATCAGAATCAGGTTCTTTTAGATAGTGCATATGAGGAAGGTTTAATGTTCAGTACTAAATTTACTTTTTTGAAGATATTTGACATTTGACATTATCTGGGATTTTAATTTAGAGATGTGATGCAGCAATATTCTGAAACCACTATGCAAATACAATATAGTGATCACACTGTACAGGGAAATCACATAATGAACATAATTCCCATTACCATTCTCTATATGCAAACCATCATCACACTGGGCATTCCTGGTTGCACAGGTTGAAGTCGGCTTAAACCTGTTGCTCTCTTCAAAATCAGTTTTGCTATTTGTTCAGTATATATAATTGTTGGGTTGAGCCATGTATACAGCTCACCCATGCTGATCTGTTTGGTCAGGAAGATAAGACTTTCTGGTTTTTTAGGAAAGTCCATTTACATGACCAGTTGACCCTCAAATGACACAGCCATTTATATACAATAAAGGCCACCTGCTGGTCCCCTTGGTGTTGAGGTAATTCAGCTTCCTATAAGATAGCTGTGGCTACTTCAAGAATTATTCTTTAGGCTTTATGGGTTTATCATCCTTGTCTGTCTTCTCCAAGCTTTATTTCACAGTAGGGGTTCGTTGATCAATCACACAGGATCGGCAGTATTGCAAATTACAGCAAATATTCTTGGAAGAACAAAAACAACATGTTAAGCAATTTGTATGTGCATTTCTCCCATTTTCCTTAATAAGTCCAGTTAACCACATTAAGATAATAAAGATGAAGTTTCTAAAATTCACGGTTTTGGTCAAGTCTTCTGGAATACAGAAGTCCTAATCTGAAAATTTCATCAAGCGATAAACAAAATTATGACACTGCACAGAGCAAAGGTGAAGAAGGCATCAGCCATATGAATAATTCCATCCATTACCTCATTAGTTCTCTGATAAACAAAACAAAGATTTGGTTTTAAAGGTTTTATAAAGATATCCATGAAATACTATCCAGTTATTACAGAGGGGGTCTTAAGAGAATAATTTAAAAGAAATTAAACTATAAATTTATATTTAAAATTTAAGATACATGTAAGTTCCTAGGCATAATGTTATCTGAAGATCTAGCGAAGACTGCATGCACATACGTTCATACAGTATTACATAAACTGTGCAATAACAGACAAAATTTTTTAAATCTCCACATAATTTGTAGAAAAAATGAAAATCAAGTTGAATAGCTCCCGGAGGCAAAAGAGAAGATAAAATTTTAAAACTCAACATGATCAGAGGGCAAGGATGTTTTCATGTAGTTCTATTTCAGCAGTTATGGGCTTGCTTGTCTGTGTATATAAAGTGCAAAGGTGGGTAGCTTTTTTACCCCCTCTTATTTTAGCAAAATTTCCTCATTCCATTCTCATGCCTTCTTTTTCTTCCATCTGAAAAAACGTTTTGATATGATTGGAATGCTTGGGGGTTTGGTTTGTTTGGAGTTCGGGGGTGTTTTTTACTTTTTTTTTATAAAGGTCTAAAAGGGGGTAATGAATACTGAAATGCTGTCACTGTATTTTAATTATTTTAGTCTTTTGGGGGTTTTTTTTTGGCCTCTTAAAGCAACTGAAAAAAAACCCCAAAGTTTAAAAAATTTAAATACGTAGAATACATTGCTTTCTTAGGACACAAGGCATAGATAGTTCACTTTAAATAAAAATTATTTACTCATAACATTGGTAATAAAATTTTAAATAATAAAGACTGCAAATGGAAATTTTAGGCAGGACACAGAGTTACAGAATATTGAAAACCAATTGATTCAAATAAATGAGAAGGAAAAGAGATGCTGCACGGGGTTATCTTCAGTTCTGTAATGTGAACTGATTTTCTCGCATGCCAGTAGTGCTAAAATAGGTGACTACCCACATAAATATCTTTAGGACTTTTAGTAATATGATGGTTATATGCTAAATATAGCACAGGCAGCAAGCCTTTTGGCACACCAAGTCAGATTTCCAGTTCATCAAGCAGGTCGAGACACTACAGGGTGCTCTGCCCAAGTTTATTGAAGCATTCATTACTTCTCCAAACTGGTTTAGCACCCAGGGAGGGATTTTTCCTGCCAGATTACCCACAGAGGGTTTACAGACAAACTGTGAGATAGCTGTGGTATGTGTGAGAGAGCTGAAGCTGGGCCGAGTTGTAGGTGCATGGCTACAGCTGAGACAGTGCTTTATGGGCAGCTCGGATGTAGATGTCGGGTGGTAACAAGACTCTCTGGAGTCTTCTCCAGACACTCCTTTGTCTCTTATTCCTGGGATTATTTCATTTCTCCTTGTCACAGCCCTTGTCAAAAAATATAAATTTAAAAGCACTAAGCTAGATGTCTGCCTGAAACAGATATTCCTCACATATTTTTTATGATGGCTGTATGCTAAATGCATTCTAGATAATTATCTTTTTGTGATGACACAAAAAGATTTTAGGGCCTCAGACTGATAGGATTGTGTCTCTAAATCAAAGTTTGTGAAGTATAGCATGATTGCTGTAATTAGCAGTTTTCTTCACCACACTTAGTTAAGTCCCACTGCTTTTTTTACAAGTAGAAAAGCACATACATTCCTTAGAGAATGGAGAACTAGTGAGGTATCATTTTCTGCAGGATTTATGTGACTGTTATTGTCTGAGTCTGTCTTTTTATGAGATCTAAACGTATCTGGTGAGAGTACTTGTCTGTATGCGTGCATTTCTGATTGTGCATGAGTTTCACTAAAATACTGCCTTAAAAAGATAATTTTTATTTTCTCTCCCCTTCATATGACTCCATCATATCTTGTGGTGGTAGCTTTAGTCCTAGCTTTCCTGAACAGAAGAGTTCAAAGTTGTCACGTACACTCTGTCCTGAACATTATCATTTGTGTTTATTTAGTTATTAGTAGACACAATGTCGTAAAAGGAGACAGATGTAACGTTGAATTGGTAGTAATGTAGTAGGACAATGAACTTCAAACAGAAACAGGAGCTCTGCAGCACCTCAAAGGCAACTAGAGTTGTTTGAAGTGTAACTTTTGTTTAAAACACTGGACCTGGATCAGCAAATATGATTTAGTTTTCAAAGTGACAATCACACTTCAAACAAGCCCAACTGTTTCTGAAGTATGTGTGTGAAGATTAGTAGCAAGCCTTCCTCTGACACAGTCCTGTAGTAAATATTTTAAATAGAAATTTAAAAAATAAATAAATCTCTGTGTTTGTCAATTTCTGATTTCTTCTTTTTATGGAGAAACATGGATAGTGTTCAGTGGAGTCATCTAAATTATCTGAAAAATGAACAAAACTTACTTGTAGTTCAAATACTGTGTAATGTTTATGTGAGCTGATCATACGCCTACATGGGTAGGTCTGGCAAAACATGCAAGAAAACTCGTGGATGTGCATGCATTTGTCATCAGAACAGATAACTCACCACTTCTTAGAAGTCATGGACTAGGTCCCAATTTTGGGGTACTGTTCTCGAAGTCATGCTGTTCTCCTGCAGTGCACAGCCACTGTCAATCCCTGAAGAACTAAATAACAAGATGCGGACAAAGGTGCAGGAATTACCTGGGCTCTGAGCAGAATCTGCCTCTGGACCACCTACCTGTCCAGTGGGCAGCTAAAGAATGTATTGCTACTGAGGCTGTATTTTGATGTAAATGTAGTATTTATTGAATACAATCACCGGAGCCCTACAGAGCTCTTGATTAACAGTATTTTTTCTTATGTGTTGAACCCCTGCTTTGTTGTGATCTGGTTATTAAGGGATACCTCTGCTCAAATTAAAGTGCAAAAAAGACCATGTGCCAAAGTCAATAATATGGATTTTATTTAACAGTAAATGTGAGTGAGAGAGGTAGACAGAAATAGGAGGGGGAGAGGGGCAGAGCAGAGAGGGAGAGACTTGAAAAACCTCAAAATGTTTTATATCAACTACCCTGTAGTCTTAAAAAAAAAAAATAGATGCCAGTGTCTGAATGTCAATGGAATTTTAAGATGTTTTATTATTTCTTTGTTTTCAATAAAGGCACAGAGGTTAATAAGATCTTTGTTGCTTGTGCAATTTCTAATACAGAATACACCATTCCTTAATTTGGTTTTCTTGGCATCTGTAACTATGTTGTATATTTTTCCTCAGGACAAAGTCTATGTCAGTAATTACCTATTCATCATATTTCTTCTGATGAAGAACATCTGTGACTAACTATCTTTTCACCACTGAATTCTTTAAATTTCACTGCAATAGTATAGACAAAATGAAAGATTGCTGTTAAAAATTTCTGCATATGAAAAAAGGCTCAGTATATATCCCAAGCAAAATTTGGATTCCTTCATGAGGTACACATTTGTACTTTGTGAATATTAGCTAACTCTTAACTGACTAACTGGGAAGAGAGCAAGTCAACATATGAAGAAAAAGTCACGTGTTTTCACTCATCAAACAGAAAGCAAATTAATGAAATCCATGGCTTAAATTACCTCCAGCACATACATCAAGAAAGTACTATGTATAAATGCAGTGTCATCACAATATACACTGTAGTCATCTAAGTTAAAGGATCTGCAAGTAAAGTGTAATTCACAGCAGTGAAACCAGATATACAGGTTCGTTGTCATGGACTCAAAAAATGGAAATACCTTCCAAATGCCACTTACCCCACCTTTGTCCATTAAAACAAGATCATAAGCCCTCACAGACATTTGCCTCAGTTGCCAGTGAAAGTGTGTTACCACACTATTCCTACACAGCCAGGCTTGTTGCTTAATTATTCTTACAGAGGGTTTTCCTAACACTTCCCTGAGCTGCTTTGGCAGCAGTTTAACCTTGTTGTGACTTGGGACACCTGTCTTCTTGTCTTCCCCAAGATCCAAACCCCCATACAGTTCCAGTTGAACACTAGCACCCAGAAGAATGGGATAATTCCTACTAATTTATATTTTTTATTTTCAACACCTTTTTTGGAGGGGCAAGGGGGACAGCAAGATTATTGCCACCAGAGTAACCAATTATGAAGTGATCCCTGATTTAAGGATTAGTTTTATTTGGGAGTTTTATTTACTTCTTGCAGTGAAGCTTTTGTTCTACTGGGACAGGTCATACTGTAAGCAGCCATCTACAGTGCAGAAGAGGTCACTTTCCCAATTGTCTTTATAGAAACCCTATAGAGAAAAAAAAAGCAATTCAAAGGTGCAGTTCCTTTCAAACCGAAAGATATAAATGGAGCCATGATAGACCAATCACATCCTAAAAGTACATTTATTCACTTTTGCTGCTCTTGGGTGACCTGCTTGGATATAGAAAATCTAATGTATGCATCCTCAAGGATCCATTAGCAATTATTATTGCCAGGAAAAGATCAAATATAGTTTATGCAAAGAGACCAGTTGGTGGATAAAGTCAATTAGTAGACTGGATTCTCTACAAAGCTTTCTCTGAAAAAAAAAAACCAACAAAAAATTCCAACTTTTTCACTTAATTTTTTGGTTAGAATCTAGTATGATTAATATTCTGAAGTTCTGAAGTTATTCAAAATAATAGAATTAAGCATGTTTGCATTTTTTTCATCCTCCTCTTTTTCTGTAGTTTTACACTGAGAAAATTAATGAAATAATTGGAAACTGAAAAACAGTAAAACTCTGGAAAAAAAAGAAAAATTTAAAATATCGAATTATTTAATGTTAGTTATTTGGTATAAATTTAGAAAGGGTAAAAAATATGATTTTACTGTGGAAAGAAGGTTGATTTCTGAATCAGAACAGGGGACTTGTTGACCTATTAATAATAACTGAATGTGTGATCATGGATAAAATTTACCCAGAGACAATGCTGAGAAAGCAGAGAAAGAGACAAGTGTCAGGACAGTTACACAAAATGAGGGAGAAGAAAAGGTCACACTGTATTTTGTCAAGTTTGCCTGGGAGAAAAAAAAACCAAGTTACTCTGTGGAGAAGCAAGGAAAGTAAAGAGTTTGGAAAGTCAGTCAGGGGTGTTAAAATTCAGCTAGACTAGGAAACTGGAACTGGCACCAAAATAAGCTGCACATTCCTTATCCAGCCTTATAATAGAAGATCTATTCTGTTTACTGGTAAGTATGTGTTGCTTCTTATAGTCACCCTTCATATATCCTCTCTGTCAGGATTTATTTTAGGTTATTTCTTAGGGCCATGTACTGACCTCAATCTGCCTTATAATGAGGGCTGTATCTGTGCATTGATGTGCTGAAGCCATTGTACAGTCTGTAAAGCACTTCAATAATTTGCATATTGTCCAGGCTTATTCCTTTGATAACTTTGAGTTCATTTTAAATTTAGGAGAAAAAAAAAAGAAGTAGGATGGTGAGCATAAAATCAGACTCTGTGCTGGAAGTGGGAAGTTGTAGTCTTGTATTTCAATGTGGGAATTTATTTTGTGCCTATGCTACTGGTCTGTGACCATTTCACATCTTTAATAATATTAATAATTAAATAGATGGAAAAATATATAACTGATTAATTGATATAAAATCAATCCCATTTTCCATAAAATTATTTTTTAAATTAGTCATAATCTGTCATTTTAGACCATATTTTGTTCTTTTTATTTCTCGATAGATTAAAAATGTTTTAAGTGTGGAGGAGTAAATTGTCATCGGTTTTTATGCAGAACAATATTTGATCAATCAAGGCATATTGGTATAAATATCTTCTTTGTTAAAAGATGTCACTTGAAAATTATAATATGCTGTAGTCTGCAACATAGCTGTATCTGCAAATTATTTATGTACTTTTAGAAAAAGTGAACATGAATATCTGTAAAACAAAGGCATTAATTATTGAATGGACAAAAAGTTCATGGTATAATTCCCCTTATTATGTAGCTGACTCACTTCAATACTACAGTAGTATGATTTAAGGAAAAAATCCCTACAGTCGCAACTAAGGACACTTTCATCCCACTTCTGGAAAGTGTGCTGCCATAGTACTGCACATGAGTAATACTTCTACAAAAAACAGTCCAGTGTGTGCAGTAAAACATTCTGAATACACATTGTAAGCCAGTCTGCAGTTTCATCCCACACTGTATATAATATGAGCTTTTTTAAACTCACACACATGAATTACAAATTCAGCTTTATTATGTTTATAGATGTTTATATGAGTGATGCTTTATCCCATCCCTTTTCAGTACTAGTCTGACAGATGTTTAATTTGCTTGTAGACCTTCTGTGCCTCAGTGTTCTCATCAGTCAGAAGCAAAGCACTAAAGACACAATTGGTGCTATTTGAAAGTAACAGAGTGTGTTACTGTCATTCACTGTGATCTCTGTTCCAAACCAAACCAATCTAGTTTACATGGTCTGCAAGACAAGAGACCTTTACATTTTCAATCTGCCTTTCTTACAGGGAAGGAAAAAAGACTTTAAGTTCATTCTTGTTCATAAATGTGGGAGAATGACTCGTTTGGTGTAATTTGATTGGCTACGTTATAATAAAAACATTAATAAGTATTAAAAAGCTACATTTTTATAATTATTAACATTTCTGCCTTTTTTAAGGGGTGGAGGCTTCCTTGAAGCCTCAAGCTTTATAGTTTGATACTAAGGATTACAAATAAATAACACTGAATTTTTGTCATCTACTACTTGTGCTTGAGATCATTTTTTTAAGCTTTTGTCAACACGCATCTCTTATCATAATCTGAAGAGTCTCACAGAACACAGGAGATTCTAGATTAAAAAAGAAGAAATATCTGTTGTTAATTCTATTATTCCTTTTTCCCCCCTTTTTCTTCTGTTTTATTGTTACTGTAAGCGTTTTAACAGACCAATACCTGCAGGGTGGACATTATTCTTCAGCAAGCATAAACTTTAGCGATCAGTACACAACAGATAATATAAAACACCAAATTTAAATTATTTAAATAGAGGAAATGGGAAAATATTAAAAAGTCAGCAGATTGCATACTTTATTCAGCAGTTTTCCATTAAAAATAATTTAACTGTGCAAAAGCCAGGAATGCTAACTGGGCACTTTTTGGATGGTATCATGTAAAATTTACACTTTTACATGAAAATTTTCGAGTTAGTTTGGGAAATAATGGAAAAGAGATTCATGTTTGGCTGTTTGGTATTGATTAGGGAGTTATACATGGATCACTGCTTGTGGTTATATTCCTAAAACCAAATGAATTATATTTATAATATTATTGCCCTAGATTCAAGTGAAAACTACCATGGCCTATTTGTTGCCGTATCTTCTGTCTGTAGTGTCAGATTTCCTCCTGAAGTAATCCTTCAGGAGGAAGGACAAAATCATTGCCAGAAACTGAGCCATTGCTGTAATGCTCATGTTGCTGTGGAGATTCTCTTTGACTTCAAAAATCTGGGAGAATTTATCTCTATATATGGCAAATGTGTACTAGCAAAGTCAGGCAGATTACATCATAAGTCTTGACAGTGGTTGTTCTTTGCTGTCCTTGAATTTATCTAGAATGGCTGTCACATCAACTAATATGTAAACAGATGCATTTAAAAGTTCTTTTTGACTGAATTGTGAAGTATAATTTCGAATATTGTTGTACTCTTGTTCTAAAAAATCGTGAAAGTAACGTGATATAGCTGGTGAATTTAGGTGATATTTCTTTAAAATTCAGTTTACATAGGTCACAAAGCTACACCAAAATATTTATATCCATATCCATTCAATATGTTTGAATTATCTTAATCAGATATATGAATTTTATCTAGCATAATCCTCAGTCTATTATTATTTTGGGTTCTTTTCTAGAAGCAAGTTTTTGGCACTTTTTTTGTGTATGTATTTTTTTTTTTCAGGTACTGAAAGTGTATTTGAGTGTTTTCCCCTTTGCTCAAAAAAGCAGTTATATCTCTCTTACTCTGGGATCCCAGTCATCACAGTAAATTACTCATTCACAGCAGGAGGCCCTGCACAGAGAGACTTGAGATGATTTCTTCTACCCAGAAGGGGATGGCCGAATAAGTAAATATTTGCAGAACTTAGTTCAAAACCTGATGTAGATTCAACTGGCTATTTAAGGAAGGAAGTCTTCTTGATGGAAAGCTATGTAACAGTTGTCCATTTGTCCAATTTTGTGTTCAGTGAAGGCATTGGAAATATTAATTCTTATAGATATTTCCATGGTCTCTGAGCCTCTGAAATGTTTTTTCTTTCTTCTAAGGAGCACTGACTGTGTGCTTCTGTATGGGTAAACGTCTACACATTTCAAAAATTCAGTCACTGCCCACATTTCTGAAAAAAAAATTAAAAATGGGGTCTCAAGTCCACTGTGCTACCAAATGACATGGTTTCAAGCCCGGCTGGAGATGAAACACCGCAGAGCCACTCGCTCAACCTTCCCTCTCTTATCCCCGCTACCCTGGTGCAATGGGGAGGAGAATCGAAGTAAAATTTGTTTGTTGAGATAAGAACAGTTTGATAAGTGAAAATAAAGTAAAATACAACAATAATGGTGAATAATAGGAAGAATAAGAATGGGAAAAAACCAAGTGATGCACAATGCGGTTGCTCACTACATGCTGACCGATGCCAGACTTCCCTTCCTGAACCCAGATCACCCTCCCTTCCAGCAACTCCCCCCCAGTTTACATACTGGGCGTGACATTCTGTGGTGTCCCTTTGCTCAGTTCAGGTCACCTGTCCCAGCTATGCTCCTCCCCAGTTTCTTTTGTGTACCTCCTCACTGGCAGAGCATGAGAAAAGGAAAAAAATTGGTCCTTGACTTAGGATAAACACAACTTAGCGGAAAACCAAAACATCAGTGTCTTATCAACACCATTCTCATTCTAAAACACAGCACTGTAACAGCTACTGGGAAGAAATTAACTCTACCCTAGCTGAAACCAGGACACTCAGTTCTCTCTCTTACATAACAGAAATCTCGTCGTTGTCTTAGAATCATTGAATAGTGAAGGTTGGAAAAAAAATCATCAAGGGCAATCGTTAACCCAGCACCGCCAGGTCCACCACTAAATCATGTCTCTAAGTGCCACATCCACATGTTTTTTGAACGCTTCCAGTGATGGTGATTCCACCACTGCCCTGCTTAGCCCGTTTCCTAATATCCAATCTATTCCTCTCCTGGTACAACTCTTCATCTTCCTTTGTCAGTTAATGGAACTCTCACATTGTGCCTCTTAATCGCACTTCCCACATTTTAGATGCCTTGCAGATCACTAAGCAACCCAAACCAGTGTTGGTAATTCCTTGATAGTTTGAAACACAACTGATGTCTCTGTAAGAACCACTGGAAGAGCCACTCTCTGTAAAGAAGAATTATTCCCTATCTGTGCAAGTGTAGTGTGAGTCAAAGCAACATTCAGTTCTTATTGGAGCTGCAGTAGTTCCACACAATGCGGCCAACCAACATCGCACGGTTTTTCGTATAATATACTACTGGTGGCCAATTTTTTTGAAGGTGTGTTAAAAAATAAATTCCACTGCCTAAAAAATGTGGAAAACAGAGACTAAATCAATTTTGCTTACATTTATTTGTGGAAAAATACTGAAAACACTCTACACAAACAACATCATAGTGCAAGCTACTCTGATATTTTTAAGAGACTAATTCAGAGACTATTCTACAATTTTGAAAGTTTCGCTTTTATGTGTGAAGAGATCAAAATTTTAGTCCTGAGATCCAAACAGATTTCCGTTTTGTTACCCAGGTCCTGTTATACCACATTATTTCAGGGTACATGTCAAACCTAAAACTTGCGTGCAAATGAACTCTTATTTTGAGCAGTAATGAACAATGAAAGTTTTAGACGACTGACACCAAACCCACATGTTTAAATCACAGAATCATGGAATCATAGAATGGCCTGAATTGGAAGGGACCTTAAAGATCATTTATTTCCAACCCCCCAACCATGGGTGGGACACCTTTCACTAGACCAGGTTGCTGTAAGCCCCATCCAGCCCGGCACTGAACACTGCCAGGGATAGGGAAAATCTTGCATGAAACTTAGTTTAGAATCAAGGAATATTTATTATGACTTCTCTGTAGCAAGAAGATAAATAGTGAATTTGGTTCAGAATTTTTTTTATATTTTGTCCTGTTAATAAGAGTCAGCAAAGATGAAGTCTCTGTTTTGACGAAATTGATAAAATAAATCCTTGGTCATTTAAAAGGCAAGGAGAATTTCCAAGAACATTTCCAATGAAGGAATAATAAGAAAAGAAAGAAGATACCTTTTTTTTCTGTCCACACACAAATGGATTGGGTGAAAACATAATAAATAAAAGGTTAGAATTCTGAGTAAATTGTAGTAGATAGTGATTTCCTGTGTTAAATTAATTACATTTAAATTTGTAGAGGAGCAAATTGGTTGACACAGCTTGTGTTGAATGTAAAATAGAAATTATAAACCTCTACGATTTTTTTCCATTCAGAGGTTAGCTTATGCACTCATTCCTGAAATGGACTGTGCTTCAATGATGGAAAATCCAGAGGATGAGATTTTAAGCTGAATCTCATCAGTGTCTCCAAAATCGAATTTTATGTGATTTTCATTTAGTTTTTATTATTACTATTATAAAATTTCTACTTTATTTCAGTATTTTGAGGGGGGATGATGAGAGACTGTTTTCATTTCAGCTCAATTTGGACTGGATCGTATTCTGAACAGATGAGCTTCAGAGATATGAGATCTCATATTTTCTGTGGCATACCCTCAATTTGGAGACTAGTTATGTAGGTTTTATGCATATTTGGTCATGAAAAATAAACCTTGCAGGCCTTTCCTGGGAACAAAAAACAATGAAAGCAGGATTTCTTGAGCCAGCCCCTAGAGGCAGAAATTTAGTGGTAAGAGAGCTGTAGTATGCCTCCCCTGCCCAGTCCTGCTGCCAGCACATCTGGCAGCGCTGCCAGCCTTCCTGTCCCAGTCTCATCCCACTCTCTCAGGCACTCTCCAGCCTCTGCTCCAACTGTATTTCAGCTGCTTCACTGGGGAGGTCCTTGGATTTTTTTATTGGTAACTCTTAATGGTCCTTTCAGTGGCTACAGATTTCTGTCAAATTGGTTTTCAAGGCTTAATTTCACAGGCCAAGTAGTAAAAGAAAAAGAGAAGCAGCAGTAAAGATAGGCTCTGAGATTATGTTTATTCAGACAGGGAAGATAATGCTCTTTCTCAGGTTGTTTTTCTTGAAAAAAATTACAAACATCTTGATATCATGGTATAGTATGAAACCAGTGCAATCAACTGAATAGTTTTCATGGAGTTTTAATTCACTTCAGTTCTTAATTATCTTTACTGCCACAGAACTTCTATATGAGCTTTAGGAGTGCAGTTGTGCCTGTCAACTCCTATTAGTTATGCAACAGATATTACCTTCAGGGCTCCCAAAGTATGACTGACTGTCGTGATCACTGACCATGCAAGATTTCTGCTGCAAACAGTAATTCCAGATGACAGTATTCCCTTGATCCCTGTATATATATACGAGGGAATTGCATGAGCAGAGGTCATTATCATCACATGTTATTTATTACATAACTGGGTGTTATGTTAAAACAAAAATATGCTTTGCTTAGCATAGAACCTGTGGGAAAAAAATGTTTCCTGGAGCATTGGTCACATGGATATCTTGGATAAATAGGTTATTTTTAAAATAAGTTTTACCTATAGTTTTGAAAATGTTATTTGGAAGTTGTGAGATGTTATCCTAGTTATTGATTTATCAAAACAGATATGACAGAAATAATAATTTGTAAAGCTCCAGGGAAAACTCCATTTACTTTGAGACTTTCCCTGTAAAAGGCTTATGATAAAAACACAAGGAATAAAGCCGTCTTTCTGTCATCATTCAATTCGGAGAACTCCAAGCTCTTGATGAATGTGCAGTCTCTAGTACTTCAGATGAAGCTGGCCACTTGAGCTACAGACATATGAAGAGGTGACTGCTTATGGTAAATGCTTGCACTGCAGAGATGTCAAAAGCACAGAGAAATTTCAGAGAGCAGCAGCAGCAACTGGATAATTAATAGGCTTGAAAGGACAATGTTGACCACTCAAGTAACAAAGTCTAAAACACTGGACACAGGTAGCCCTGCTAAGGTAGATGTTAATAGATTTTATGAATATGAGCTGAAGGTATTTGGAGGCTGACACAACATTACTTTACAGTCCCTTGCTGTATGGGACTCTCTGGGAGCAGAAATTTGCTTAAAAGCAAGGGAAAAACTTAAGCTGATGACCAGACAAAATTACTGTAAGAACAAACTCAGTGTTTCTCAGCAAACTAGTAGGAACTTCATTCCTTTGTTACCTGAGATTATATTGACCAAAGCGTTAGGGACTGTACTGGTAACAGGCTTGCCTTGGCAAAGCAAAGATGTGCAATTGGATAAACGTATCTTTTTCTGTTTGCAAGGAAAGCAGAAAATGCATGTTACCAGACTGGTTTGCCTTACTGTAGTTCAGAACCTGAACTGTAAGTCACCAGATGACATTTGTTATCCTTTCCACCACCTGTCACCCATCCGGATGCCCAAGCATATGCCAAAAAGTCTATTTTAATTCCTGCTGAAACAATGCAAAGATATGAGAAAACATGAACAGCAACAACATACTCCATAGATTACACTGAAAGTTTATTCTGTGAGACTCTGAAAGTATTACAGACACTAATCCATGTGTATATAAATTAGTGCCAAGGGCTCCACCCTGTAGGGCTATAGAGAAATATGTGTTTATGTGTGGTTTTGTGCTTCAAAATTCTGATACAATGTGAGTTGAGACTTTCTATTAACTATGATTTTTCATTCAGTATGTAACATTACTTAAAACCTTAAGGACAGGAGATTTAAAAAAAAATCTGAACAGAATGACACTGCTGGACTGGTAGTTTCTGCAGCCTAGTTTAAGACCTACAGGCAGAAGTTTTAATGATGCTTTTGAAAAGCGAGGGAGGAGTGTTACAATATAAATCTCATTTTCAAGGCTAAGATAGGGGTTTTAACATCAAAGTATACTGTGTAGCCCTAAATGTACCTGAGCACTAGGATGTAAAGAGCTAAGACTGATTAGGAGGTAAGACACAAAACATCATTATATGGTTCATGTGATCAGTAGCCAGTGTCTAAATCCTTTGAGGGCATCAGAACAACACTTTCTTTCTTACCATGCAATTTGAATGGAGGTCTACTGTGCTTCCAGTTCCAGCTGCTGAAAAATGAAAAAAAAGCACCCTTAGTTACATGTTGTCAGAATATCACTTGAAATTTATTTGAATCATTTTTAATAAATAATAGCATATACTATTGACTATTTAAAAACTTGACTAAAACAGAATGAGACTAGGAATACCCATCAAACTTCTTCTGAACTGTTATTAAGTTCAGATAAAAGCTGCTTTCTGCAGCTTGAGGAGAAGCAGCAAACCAAGCCCTTTTGAGATCATTGCTAGCTTTTGTCTTAAATAAGTAGATTTAGTCTCAGCTTCATCCTACTGGCTGATAAGATAAACCACCTGGACATGTTTTTTTCTTGGACTGCTTTCTCTTGGACTGCAGTTTAACTGCGTGCTTGTGGGCTGGTGGGCTCTTAAGCCCTGTTTTTTTCGGTCAAACTAAAATTAACCTAATATTTAAAAATATGTATACTTTTTTGTTAAACATCAATGCTGTTCAAGACATTTTTTTTCTTAAAACATGATCACAAATCTTAAAGGTTTTTCATCCTTTACCTTACTGTTTTTGTGAGACACGTAGAATCTTTTTGCTGTAAAGGATAAAATTAACCACTACAATTTAGTATATCTTATACCCGTAAAAAGTAAACACATATGGAGGGAAACCTTTTCCTTATTGAAATTAATGACAACTCTATGACTGCCCTTTGTATAGACAAAAATTTATGTGTATTGTTGAAGAGTTACAGCTGTGGTAAATTCAAGACATTTTAATAGAAATTTTGACAACTAAAAGATGTTTTTCAGAATACCTATTAGTTGCATGCGTAAAACTTATTATCAGGATCAGCTTAAAATCCAGTTTCATTTTATGTTGTTAATTCACAGGTAACTCATTACAACTAAAAGATATTGTTCTGAGTCATCACAGCCTTCCACTATAATGACCAATCACATTTTTATAGTTAAGTTCAATATCAAGTAGAGTATTTTTTTCACAACTCCTGTATTACTTATGTTAATCTGATGTTCGATAGATTTTAACTTTTTTCTCACATGCTATAATGCAAAGGCTTCCTTATAGAGTGGCAAGAACACTCCTAAGTGGATATGTTGAGTTGGACCTCCTAACGTGTGAAATGTGGTGTCTCTGCTGCTATGAAATTGGCCAGTTCTGTTCTTCTGCTGTGGCTCTGATAGCTTATGTATGGGAGATGTTGCCATCATTTTGAATCTTCTTTTGTTTATAAATTTAAATCAGTAGTCACTTTTCATTAGCTATGTCTAGACTTGAAATGATTTTGGTAGATGCTGCAGCTTACATATGCTACTTTAGTTTGTATTGATGATTTCTAAATATTATTTAAATCATCAAACTCTAGAATGCATATGGATTTGATTATCCCAGTGCTTACATCTTGAGTAACTTCATATATAATTTTATTCTACAGGAATTTGCTGCACTGACAAAAGAATTAAATGCATGCAGGGAACAGCTGCTTGAAAAAGAGGAAGAGATTTCAGAACTAAAAGCTGAAAGAAACAACACAAGAGTAAGTATGAGCAGATCTTTCCTGGATATCATGTATGTGTTAACTTGTGTATAGACCTAGATCTTCATTTGTAGGAATAAGAAGACAAAACTCCAACATTTTCATAAGTAAAGGAGGTTCTAAGTAGCAGGATGTATCTACTATGCTACAGTCCTGAAGGAAATTAGTGTATTAGCCAGATATACTACAAACTATTACAGTTACAGGAGATTTAGTATGTAACATGGTAAGGTCATTCAGTTTAAATGTCTTCTCAAGCAAGGGACTCATGCAGCCTTCCAAGCCTGAGTAGTCTGCACATAGCTGCATCTCTTACCAAGGCAAAAGGCAAGGTTACAACAGACCCAGGTTTGCCTTGTGAGCTGGATTTGATCTGAATAAGGGTGAGATGAAGGGTGCCACACATACCACAGGCAGTCTGTCATTTATTCTACATGCAGCCTTGTGACCCTTGAAGCAAATGTCATTTGCCATACAGCTGAGGGGAGACGAGATCCAGTCCTGAAATTTATCATGTTCTGCTTCAATCAGAAGATATTATTCTGTCTGGGAACAAGAATATATGTAACAGCACCTTCTGAAAATTCTCAAATGATGTACAGAATCACTTTCAGAATAAAATTGCACATAAAATTGTCTGGGCAAAGGCAGAATTGATCAAGAAACTTGAGAGGGTAGCAGAGGAGACTTTACGGTGTTTGTGGAAACGTGTGAGAAAAGAGATGGAGTAGTCCCAGATTAGGCAGGAGCTGGGCTGGTAATGAACATGCAAAGTAGATCTCAGAGGCTGAATACCGAGGATGATTTCTCCTATCCATATTTTGTTCTTCTATGATCTGTGTAGCTTCTCCTGTTTTCCTCTTCTGCTCAGATAACATCTCTTTGTAGCTAATTTACATTCTGAAGGGAATCTAACAATATATATGCCAAAAGACCTGAGAGAGGGCCTTTTTCCCCGCTTTCTTCTTTCCATCTGTAGCACCAGGGTGCCATAGAGTTCAGAAATTCAAGGGAGGACAGATGAAACAGATGCCTCCAAAGAGTCAAAGCTGACCCATCTACCTCTATGCTTTCCTGGATGTTCAGGAGATGATCACATTTAGCACAAAATTCTTAGAGGTGATGGGTTTGGAAAATCTTATGGGGGGTATAGGGGAGACCTACTTTTTGTCACATTAATTGATTAATTAATTAATTAGGAGAAACATGTAGGAATTGCACTGCATTTTCCAGGTTTAGCAAACAATGTCAGCTGAAGAAAAGTCTGAAGACTTTCTATAGCTGCTTAAATTATCACAAACTCCTACGTGTGTATTAATTTAGTATTTAATTTAAAAAAGCTTTATCCATTTCACTACAAAGTCCACTGAACATCAGCTTTAGTGTATTAAAACTGCAGTGCACCAATATCAGTGTGGGTCTGATATAAGCAGTGCAGACTAGCAAAAATTCCAAGACAGCCTAGTAGCCAAAGATAGTCACTTGCCGAAGAACTGTGAGAGAAAAGGAAGATGACTCAACTCTAAGTCATCTCCTAATTCAGACTGATCTCTGTCATAGACAGTTTCTTTGCAGAGCAAGAAGTTGAAAGATCATGAATTGTTATGTTTCTTGTGCTATGCAAAAGAAAAATCCGTAAGAGGTTTTCCAGGAGAACTAATGTCGACAAATGGAAGTTACAGTGTGATAATCCTTGCAAGTCTTTGCCATTAAAATTAGTAAATTCTAACAGTGTGTTTTCAAAATGAGGATGAAGCTAGGTATTGGAGATCAAAATGTTTAGGCTATGAAAAAATACATGGAATGTGGGAGATGTTACAGCAAACAAGGGGAAGATAGAGTCCAAGTATTAATGGAGAAGGAGAGAGAAGAAATTCAGAGACATGCCTTACCCTGACCCCTAGCATTTTCATTAATAAGTTAACACCCCATCATGTCGTATTTATGTTCTTGCCAGACTTTAAGCTACTACATACTACAATGCATCGGAGAGTTGACTGTAATAGTCATGCTGCCTTCTGCAGGGACACTCCTTTGATAGGGGAAGATGAGCATTTTAGACGCAAAGCTGTTGTTTTCAACATACAGTCTTGATGATGTGCTAGTGATGAGATTTCTAGCAGCATTCATTGTGAAGGCATTGCCTATAAAGAGGCACTTTTGCAAACTGAGATTTATGGTGTTATTAATGCAAAACGGCAGCAATATTTTGTAAGAAAAAGAATTGCTCCAAAATTTTTCTGTTAATTTAGCAAGGATTCTAATAAAATAATAATATTTGGACGACCACTGACACACTTTCACAGTGAGAAAATTAAATGTCTTTTTTCACATATAAAGTTAGTCCAAATAATGCATCTTTTGTCCATCCCTCTAATGTTCACACTTGAGCCAGCCCTAGCTTGACTATGTTAATGAGGCTCACTTGAGCCCCCAGGACACACTCATGCATAACCACCCATAGTGGAACTACTCACGACAACCACTGCGTCCTAAGTAGAACTTCCTACTGCTTTTAAATGGAAAGGCTCAGTTCTGAATTGCAGCCTCTGAATTTTTTAATCCATTGTCTTTTATCTCCCTGGGGTAACAGCAAAAAAGATATTGTTTGATTTGTCCTGCTTCAAACTGAATATCAGCAGAAAGGAATGAAAGTGGCAATTCTGTCAGGTCCTGAGTACACACTAGCCTTCCAGGTTCCCTTTACACTTTCAATTGTGCCTAATTGGCAGTATTTTCTTTACTCTAGACCCACACCTATGTGTTTCTTTATTTCCTGGCAACAGCCTCACAGAATTTTTGCTAATCACATAAATAAACAAACAAAACACAAAACTGATTTCCCATCCTGATTTCCCACTCTATGCCAAGCTGCAGTAGTAGACCCTGATGGTACCATGTATTAGAGAGAGACTATGATGGAATTACATTTTTTGGGATACATACACTTCAGATCTCAGCCAAAATGACACAAATTAAACCTTACCCCAATATTTAATAAAGTTCCTACACAATCCTTCTAGCAGCATTCTCAAGCATTTGCTGCTGAATGTGTATAATTACTGCATATGATAATTAACTTTTTTCTGACATATTACAGTAGAAATATTTTCATGTTAGGAATGTAGCTGGCAACTTAATCTATCAATACACGAGGCAAAATAGAAAGTGTGGGAGCACTGATTGTGTGGCGTTGCTGACAGGAAGACAGCCAGGTTCTCTCTGGAAGATCATTGTATGGGACTTAAAACGTACAAAAATATCTTAATATAAACTCTTACCGTCATTTCTATGGATATTCACTAGATAGAATAATCACCTATAGCATGTGGAAAGATAGCATCTTTTCTGAATCTGGAAGATGAGTCAGTGTGATCTAGCATATTATTTAATGGAAATTATAAAATAACAATACCTTGGCTGTTTAAATTAAAATGGAAATATTTCTTTTGTCTCAGTCTGCATTCTTTAAAATTAGAAGAACTGCATAGGTTTAACTTATTAGATCAGAATATTATAAAGAGGAAATTTGGGGGTTGGTTTGGTAGCTGAAAAAATATTACAATACTGATATGGATTAATCTGATTGTGGATTTTTCCCTACAACAACAAAAAAGGACCAGACACATACATGTGCTTTTTGAATATAGAATAAATTTTTTACTTAAATTGGCCTGAAATATTTTAGTTCTAGCGGTTTAGAAAGAAAAAAATTAAACCTGTGATCACAAATGAAACAGCAGTAACAGTGTCATCAACTCTCCTTTGCTTCATGCCTTAGGAGATGAAGCACTTATGGAAGTGAACAAGGCTGACTTATATGTAATTTTTATTCATATTTTTTGTCTCAATTCCTTATTGAATGGTTTATGAAACATCTTCAATTATGCACTGCAGTCTCTTAATACCTATAGATCAGAACTTAATCCTATATTCTATAGCTCCAATTCCCTTTTACTCTATTGGGAAACTCTAAGAATATATTTTAAAGTACAGTTTTACCTACTTAAGCTCATTTTCTCATAGGACCTTTTAATTAAATCGACTTCATAGGTGCTAAAAATGAATCAGGTACTCTATTTCTTTTTTAAACACGAGTTCCTACAGTCTAAAAACACTATAGACATGAAAATAAATATATCCGTCCCTTAAAGTTCTGCAAATGGCAAAATATTATTTCACTAATATAAATAACAGTATATATCATTGCCTCAATATTATTAACTATCTTGTAGATTCATAAGTCTCTTCTTTCAAGAAAAAAGTCTTCTGTCAGAAAGTAGTGTGACAACAGATAGTAAATTTAATATATAGTTATTCGATACCTGTTTTTTCAGGTAATCTGTGTACTCTAATAGTTATTATATTTGTATTCATTATTCTTATAAAACCCCTTTTCTTCCTATTACTTTGTATCGTTATCTTGATCACTCCATTTTCTTTCATACCTTTGTTTCTCATATGTGTGATTTCATTAAGGTTTTAGGCTGCTTGCATTTTGATTTCTGTACAGAAGGACAGATACGGGACACACTGCAGTAGTTGGGCTGTAACTTTGTTTTTCCAGAGAAGGATTTTCACCGTTAGTTTACCAGTGTAGCTGTTGGAGGTCACACCAGCTGGCCACGGGTGAAAAGTGGTTTCCATCACTGTGGAACAAAGCTGAAGAAAATCACTGATTTTGTGACTGATTTTAGAGATAGTCTTCAACCCCATGTCTGCTTATTTTACTTGTCTTCTCTGCTCACACCAGAGATGGAGATTCACTGAACAATGGGAATTCTAAATATAGACTGAAAGAAAATTCAATTTTTCCTGTGCTGGTGAGAAATTCTAAGCTGGATCTCAAAAAAGAATTGTCTTCTTAGTGGGTTACCCTATTCCTCTAAGGAATACCTTAAGCTGTCTCATTTTACTAAAAGCCTTTTATGTTTTTTCCCTGTATTTCATTATTTATTACTCTCCTTTTCTCTCCATTACCATCTGCTGAGTCTTTATTCTCCATTTATTATCCTGCTGTGAACTTCTTTTACAAAATTTTTTGAAAATAATGAAAGTTAAGATAAAATATTTTATACTGACCAAAATCCAGGTCCTGTAATAGCAAACTCTACTGAATCACACTAATTTCAACTTATTGAGCCATCATTCCTAAAAATAATGTTTTAACTTCTTTAATTTTCTATATGTAAACCAGTGTCCATGTAGTCATGATGGTGTAGTATAGCTGAGTAGGTGATAATCTACACCGATGTAGTTTATACCATCAAATCTAACCACGCATTTCCATTTCACAGAAATCAATCACTTCCATAAGTCCTTTGTAACTTGAGAAATACTTGAGAAATACAGGAAGCTGGGTATATTCTAAAAATTTTCTCTCTTCTTGTTCATTTAGTTCTAATTAGCACTTTAAAGGTGCTACATTTATTCAAAAAAAACCGCACTGGAGCACTTTTCAGTCTTTAAATTATTATTTTTATACATTTTTTATGCTTAGAAAAAGTCCAGAGCTCCAGGAACAGTCTTATTTACATAAGATACAATTATCAGCACCGCATCTTGAGCATCCTAAAATTTGCCCAGCATAAAATTCACTTGTCAGATTATTTCATCATTCATTGTCAAGCTTATGCTTTCCAGTAGGAAAAGCATAGCAATGATGCGTGGGTGATTCTGTCCTACCTGCTGCTGTTGATCTTCATCTTCTTTTCTCTGCAAGCTGCCTGTCCCTCTGAGTGCTTGACAACTGTAACAGCTTGACACAGTGTGAGGGAGCAGAAAATGCTCAGCAGCCCATGATCATTATTAATGCCAGAGTTTAATTGCAACTTACTGACATCCCTAAAGCTGTTTCTAACATTTTTTTTTATAGTTTAAATAAATTACCAGCATTGTTAGAATGTTATTTCAACATGAAATCTTTTGATGTTCTCGCAACTATTTGGAATATTAATTCTTGAACTACATACGGGGAGGAAAGTGCTCAGCATGCCCACAAGTTATTGTGATTTCCTTCCGATGTTAAACATTGGTTGGAAACACCATCATCTTCAATGTAAAATTTTATGTATATATTCACTTCCCCCATCATTGTAGCTATGAGACACTTCATAATTCTGTCAGTGTTGTTGACATTTGCTCATTCCAGAGAAGCAGGGAAGATCTATTATCCCTTTTAAAAATATAACTGTGATTGGGGAGAAGTTGAATAAAACAGCAGCTACTGTTACATGTCCAAACTAGGGCAAAAAAACTGGTGAAAGGTCTGAAGCACAAGTATTACAAGAAGCAGCTCAGGGAGCTGAGGGTGTTTAGCCTGGAGAAAAGGGGGCTCAGGGGAGACCTTATCACTCTCTACAACTGTAGCTAGGTGGGGATCAGCCCCTCCTCCTGGGTAACAAGTGATAGGACAAGAGGAAATGGCCTCAAGTTACGTCAGGGGAAGTTTAGGCTGGGCATTAGGGAGAATTTCTTCACCAAGAAGGTTATCAAGCACTGGAACAGGCTGCCCAGGGAAATGGTGGAGTCACCATCCCTGGAGATATTTAAAAGATGTGTAGATGTGGCACTTGGGCACTTTGTTTAGTGAACGATTTGGTAGTGCTGGGTTAACATTTGGAATTTATTATCTTAGAGGTTTCTCCGGCCTAAACAATTCTTTTATTCTGTGAATCTAACATTCGTTCAGAGCAGGGGGTAAGGATTTACTATCCAGTTCTCAGTCACAGTCAGATGTCCTACCCCTTGGGTTTTTTCCCTTTCAGCAGAACTGGGAGTAATGTTGCACTAAGAGAGCTGGTTAATAATATTCCTTGCTCAGGTGGTTTTGCTGTTAGCAGTGCTCACAGAATTTGTGAAGAGGTGGAGATGAGTTTTGTTGAAAAGCAAAACCAAGAAATTTTTACAAACCAGAAACCTATGTTTGCATGCCTTCTTGAGCATTCCTAGAGCTGATGGTAAGGAAAATTTCAGTACTCAGAGGTATTTTCCAGAAGAATGAGTGACTTCATTCTTCTGGAAGGAAGAAGAGAAGAAGAAAGAAAAAGTATGAAATGTTCACAAGCACTGGTTTAGTTCTCCATGGGTTTTTTGACACTTAGCTGTGACACTTAGCTGTATACAGTAAAATAAGCAACACGGCAATTTGCACTTGATTTATTTAGCAACTATAAAATGTATGCAGACACTGGAATAAGTTTTTCTCTCCTCTGAAATTGTAGTTCTAAGCTAAAAGCAAACTTAGCTTTTGTGTATATTAAATGGATGATTGCCACTGGTTTACGGTTACGTATTATGCATGTTTCTAACATGGCAGTAACATAACCTAAAGTTAAATATGTTATCCGCAGCTCTGCAAAAGGCTAGAGTGCTTTACTGTTCATCTCAAATGGCAAATTCCTCCACAATCACCCCATTAGAAATTCTGAGTTCCCACCATTCTGCTCTCTTTTACTTGAAAACCTCGTTTAACTTGGTTTTGTCTCTTCATGACTCTCTTTGGTCTGCATTCTGCCTTTTCTTGGCAAGTTTCTTGTCTTTCTTCTGTCCATGCTGACTTCACGTTCCTTGTTGAGATTGTTTGTCTGCACCAGTTCAAAATGAGATTCTGGATGTATGTTCAGGGGGTTTTGTGTGTTCCTTATCTATCTGCTATAGGTTATGTGTAATTCCTTCTCTCATGAATATTTTTCCATGTCAAGATTTCCATGCCACCACCACTTTTCTTCTCTCCTAAACCAGATTTTCCCTTCCAACTAAGACTTTCATACAGGATCTCAGAAGTCCCTGATCATCACAGCATTCGTCTGGGAGATAAGTCATTTAGGGTAGCAGGACACCATATATGAGAAATTTGCTCAGAGTTAGGCCAAAAAAAAAGTTTACCAAGGTTTTTTTACTCTGGACTGGTTTAGCAGGTGTCAGTTTGAGCACTAGGCAACTACAGACCTATGGAAGGAATGGGCATATTAAAAATTAACTGTGTATCAATGTTTTCACTTTTTTCCCAATTTCTTCAGAAATCTGTAGCCTTTTGGCTGGATTTAGACTGATCCAGATGTAGCTATGATGCATTGGAAAGTTTCTACATAGAGAGAACAGATTAGGATGAGCCAGGCTCTAATAGAATCAGCCAGGATGTGGGAATGACTGTGGGGAAATCTAAGTGCACAGCATGGATTAGAGTCAGATTCTGGCTACCTTGTGGCTATGGAGTGGGGCAGAGTCAGGCTGCACAGAGAAGGAAATGTCCTCACAAACTCTTTGAAGAGACAGGGCAGAGAATAGGTTGTAGAATTACAAATCAGCTATTGACTTACTTTCCTCCAGCTCTCTCCCAGAAAAACTAGACAGCCTAGAAAAGCCATGAAGATACAAGAATTTAGACCAAAACTCAGCAATTCAATTCTATTCGTGATAGCAATTAACTATTTATTTAAGTACTACTATGAACAGAAATACTCTGTAAATATTTGGAAAATATTCTGATCTCATTTACTTTGCAAACTTCCCACAGCCCCACGCTGAATGCATGATGGCTCTATCACTAAGAGGTCTCTTCAAATTTGTGTGCTACTTTGGACTACCTCAAATAATTCAAAATCCGCCTATACCTGCTGTCAGCCCTCCAGGGATGAGAAAGCTTGTGAATTTCTTGTTCATTTGCTTTTGATAAGTACAGGCCACCACTCAGATTCACAAATGATAGGGAGACCCTCCTTTCTGGAACTACAGGGAGTAGTTACAACTCTCATTGTATTAACATTGTTCACATATGCATTCACTACTTTTTGTGAAGAATAGAGTTATTGTAAGATAATAACCAGGTGCAAATCTAGACACGAGAACCATGTTTGAAGCAAAGATGACACCAAACAATAATCATTCCTGGCTTAAAATCAGCGTACTGCATCTCTAATGTAATTGCCCTCTGTTTTTGCTCTTCTGTGCCTATTAATTCATGTAAGAATAAAACCCATTGTGTGACTGAGAATATCAGTGGATTACAAATAAATATGCATATTTACTAATAGTAGCTATATTAGGAACCACATCAAATGAGAAATAATAAGCAATTATCCATGTAACTTTCAGATTTCCAGTTCAATGACTTAGATATAATTCTTTATTGTAATTACAATACATTTAACATGCATTCTGATTTCATGAATTTAGCCACCCTGATTTAACCTTACAGCTAACCAAGTCTCTTTAATGTTCAGCCTGTAAGAACAGCAATGGTAGCCCTATGAAATAGACAAATGGGGAATTTTCTATACGACATAAACATACCATTTTAATTTTTCCTTTAACCCCAGAGTGATAATGAAAACTAATTATAGTATGTTTCTACAAAATGTTATTTACAGTCTATTTTACCGATATTTATGGACTTCTCTGATTTCCGTTGTGTTTGTAATACAACAGAGACAATGAACTTTCCAGAGCATGTGCTAGTGGCGAACATCATTAGCTGTGACAGTTTTAATGAGTAGTCTTAAAAATCTAGTAAAATATACTCTTCACTTCTACATATTTTGTTGAATTGGTTTCAAGATAAATTGAAAATATACTAAAGTTAGGCTGAATGAATTGTAAACTTATTTAATTTTTTTTGCATGATTCTTTAGACTGTCTTTGGTGGTTACTTGGTTGTCAATGCTCATCAATTACTATCACAAACAATACTGTAAATATGTGATTAATTTAGGTAAATTTAGTGATCCTATACTTAGTGATTTGTTGTTCTTGCTTTTCATAGAAGAGTTTTAAGTGAAATCATGAGTAGATTTTCTATTTTATTCCATCTGATTTAGAAACATGAAATTTTGCTAATAGTTCCAACAATCTCTCCTGCAATGAGGTTGCCAAGAAAATTGCTCTTTGATATCACAAACTTTGTAGTTAGAATTTCTGCGGTGTTTAGGTGCACAGAAATTAACATCTTTTTATTTCAAATCCAATAGCTGTTACTGGAGCATTTGGAGTGCCTTGTCTCGAGACACGAAAGGTCCCTGAGGATGACAGTGGTGAAACGGCAAGCACAGTCTCCCTCAGGAGTTTCCAGTGAAGTTGAGGTTCTCAAAGCTCTGAAGTCTCTGTTTGAGCACCACAAGGCTTTGGATGAAAAGGTACAGTATGGAAAAAAGCTTACTAAATGCACTCTTTAACTTGCTAAATTGTGCTTTATGATGCGGCAGAGCAACAGCATTGTTTGTTTACTCCTTGGAATAAATCCTGTACTTAGGGTGTTTAGAGGTATCCAGAGAAATCCGCAACAATGTCTGGCCAATAGCTATAATGCACTTGAGGTCACTTCAGCTATCTTTTGTAGACCATATAAATGACTTTTCAAAATAAGCAAGTCTCACCCATACCAGACATGCTTCTCCTATTTAGCACTAAATAAAGGTGACCCTCATGAATTTATTGGGTATAAAATGTGCTTTTAAGTTATGGCCGCGAAAATATAGGTATATCTCAAATTTTGAAAACACACAGAAGTAAAATGAGATGTTCCTAACTCCATAAGGGAACTTGGCTCTTAGATATTTTTAGGAGGAAAATCTCCTAAATTTCAGAGATCTTTTTAGCCTTTGCTACATGAGGACATTGTTCACTTTACAAGTAGCATAACCTAAAATAATTATTACGTTCTTCATTATCAGAGGTAATGAAGGGCCTGCAAAATCAAGGTAAGAAACCACTGAAAACTGCATCAATTCACGCTAATTAAGAGGGTCTTTCCTGCATTCCTCACATATCCTGTGCTGGAAAGACTATTTCATGCGAATGAGACTTTGTACAATTATGAATTATCACCTTGAGTATTGCATACATGAATTCAGAACCCAGCTCATGTCTAGAAACAATATGCTCAGAAAGTCATGTATCTGAATTAGTAAGTGCCTCAAAACTACATATACAGGGAGCACATGAGCAACATGGCTCATGAGCAAAGAACTTCATTCTTTATGGGGTCTGTTTTGGCTGCTGCTGAGTTGCTTCTCTGTTTGAGATGGTTGGGTAAGTAGAAATGACATTGTGCAGGTCAGCACCTGAAACCATTGACTGCACAGATGAGCTGCGTTGTATAGAACCGGTTTAGTGGTCTCTCAGTAATAAATTTAACTTTTTTAAACTCAGAAATATACTCAGAAAGTTGAATATGTCTAAGGAATGGAGGTACCTGTAGATATACAGTAATAGGTATGTCACTGGTAATGAAGGGATAAGACAATGTGGGTTATGAATCATGCTGGGTTAACTATCAGGTTCAAAGTTAAATAAATTTAAGGAACATAGACTAAATCAAAAACTTGTTATGTGTTGAGGTTTATCTTTTGGGTTATATGTTCTACTCAGATATCATGAAAGCATCTTTAAAGAAAATCTAGGAAAGGAAATATAATGACTTCTAGCCACTGTGATAAGCTTTTAGATGTCATTAAGACTTAAAAAATCCTGTATTATTAAAAAGATCTTTTGAGGATTGATAGGGTTTATGGTCTGAGCTTTGATGTTTTATCCAGCACTTTAAACATCTATAAAACTAGGATACAGAGCTCTCTAGCTTTTATACTTTTTGACATTGTGTTGGTTAAGTATGAGAAATAGTAAAAACTAAACTTGAAATAGATTTTGGTTATTCAACAGTTGTGTACTTCTTACACATTTCCTTTTGTGAATGTTTTAGTGTTTTGGTACTACACAGTTTATTTTACATCCCATTTTGAAAACTACATGTAATTGAAGCTACATGTAATATTTTGACTTGTAAGTCAAAATTTTCAATAATATATTGTTGAAAATTCTATTTTTTATATTACTTTAAATGTAACTGGTTAAAATCAGTTTTCAGCACATGAAAAAATTTTGGAAGGACACAGGTAGACATTTTATACATCTAATTGATTCCTATCCCAGTGGTAATGACAATTAGCAGTATATAAAAATCAACCATCTGCAATCGTATTAACAGAAGATTTGCTCCATTATAAAACAAGTTTTAAAATTGATTGTTCAAAATTACTTTTTCCTACTGCTGTTTACCGATGTGTGAAACCTTTTTTATTTTGATGCAATAAATCATATTTTTACTATAAAACATTCTGAGATAAGTCAAGTAAAGAGTTTAATAAATTATTTAAAAATAATTTGTTATAAACCCAGCACACATTATTTTCAAGTACAAATGCTATATAAAAATACCTGGTTTTGTTACAGTGTCTCTGGAGGGATTGGATCAAAGATGTTGCATATATCACCCAGATACTTGATAATATAATGCTTTCACAAATTGTCAGCATTATGGTGATTTTTATTTAAAAATAATGAAAGTAAAAAAGACTGCATGCACCCAAATGTGCTAAAAATTTTTTTATGGCATGTGAGTCATATATTCTGCATGGTAACAGAAAAATTATGTAAGTTAGATTTGTTTCAGACCCTTCAGAAATAAGATATCAATCCGCCTATAAAAATGCATTGAAGGTTTACAGGGACTGGTAGAACAATGTAGGTTGGACCTCCTCAGAGACATCTGGCTCAACCTCCTGCTCAAAGCAGGGCCAACTGTTTCAGGTTGCTTAGGGTCCTGTCCCATAACTTCTGAATATTTCTAGGCAGAAAACCTATTCTGGTCTTTCACCACCCTCACTGTAATTTTTTCCCATAATACCTATCTGAAGTTTCTGTTGTTGAGTGTTGTACCTGTTCCCTCTTACCCTGTCACTCTGCATCTGCAAGAAGAAGCTGGCTTTATTTCCTCCACATCTTCTGGTCAGCTGGTTGTAGACGGCAATTAGATCTCCCACAAACATTTCCTTCTTCACTTTGACCAGACCCAGCTCTCTCAGCCTGTCTCACATGCTGTGTGCTCCAGCCCATGGCCAACTCGGTGGGCCTTCATTAAAATCTGCCGGTATCTTTCTTCCACCAGGAAGCCCTAAACCAGATGCAGCCTCAAAAGTCTGGAGGGAAACAATCATTTCCTCCAACTCATTGTCCAGACTGTGTGCTGGCCTTTTTCACGACTAAGTCTTTTCTGCAAAACTGCTTTCTCTTCCCAAAGCCTGTCTCATTCCCTAGGGTTATGCCTTTTCTGCCAGTGGGATGCCACACAGACTTTATGACACTGATCATAAACCTCTGAACCTTACATTCCAGTCAATTTTCTATGCACCGTGGAATCCATTTCACCAATTCATATCTCTCCATTTTCTCTAGGGATAAATGGAAGATCTTGCAGAAAACCTCAGTAAAGACAAATTAAAACACATTCTCTGTTGTCTCCTCATCCATGGAGCCTGTCCTCTCATCATGCAAGGCAGTAAGGTTGGACAGATATTATCTGGTTTTGAAAAAGCCACACTGGCTCACCCCAATCACCATCTTGTCCTTTATGTGCCCAAAAATGCTTCCTGGAAGATTTGCTCTGTTTGCTCTTCCCTGCATTGGCCAGCTTGTACTTTCCTGGATCTTCCCGGGATAACTCCTCTACTTCATGATGATGGACAGAACATTTGTGAGTTTTCCACTCATAAGGAATCTCCCTGACTTCCACTACTTTCAAAGCTGAAAAAGGCTTTAACTATGATGAACTAATCAAGTCTCTAGGCATCCTTGCATGGAGTCAATCTACTGCATTTGACATACATATGTTTTTTCTTCCTGTATTGTGGGTAATGCTTCACTCATACAGACTCAATACCTCAGGGAGGCCTGCAGGCAGAACCTCACAGTAAAACTGAGGTAAAAAGCCATGATATATGATACACCAATGTCACAGCAAAATAAACAGTGCCCCATAAGAAAATGCACACAAAACTGAAGTAGGTTAATGAATAAAGAGTAATAAAAACTGTCAAAAGTGCACTGGAAATGTATCATAATCCTTTGCAAATGAATAATGCAAACTTTAATTTTTTCCTTCCCAAAAAATGTTGACACTGAAAGTATTAATATAGCTGTTGCATTCTTGGAAAAGCAAAACAAAATATTTTCATAAAAAGTTTTGCCCTTTAAACTTAAAAAAATATGAAGAAAATCTTAAAATTCTTTCTAAATGCAAATTTTCTTTCATGTTTTCACTTCCTACACTAAAACATCCTGAAGTGTTGTAACAAGCTCTGCCACAAAACTTGACTGATCATGAAAAGATTGCTACGTGCACAGTACAAAAACTACAAAACCATACTCATTACTATAACAAAATGCAATGAAACCTACTAACAGATTGGAAAGTGAGAAATAAAATATATCAATTTCTAGGCAGGCCTGCTTAAGTAGAAAAAGAATCTGGAATCATACCTTATTTCAAAGTCTATTGGCTTTCTATCTATTATGTGAAATCTGGGCTTTGCCTTTACCTTTTGTCCAAAAGTTAGATCACCACAGAGAGGTCACAGCCATGATTGCATTATTCTGAGAAAACATGGCTATCATTGCAGTTATTTCAGTGTCTGACAGCTCCTTCAGCATCCCTCTCATTATCCCCATACCACAAGCCTGGAGAATGAGAGCTTGTCGTGATCTTCCCATGTGAGAGAGCCAGTCCTGTTTGGCTGAACCCAGTAGGTACCTCCTAGCAAGGAGGAAGCAGTAAGAGTATGCTTTTAGTCTTACCCCATTATCTGTATGAGACCTTAGCACTCATTCACAGACTTTTTTGCAGTTTTAGTGTATTTTGTGAGAATTTCCGCTTTAGGGCATGGGGATAATGAAAGAGTGAATTTAGTTTAGAACTATTTATCATTATATGTGTCCCTCAGAGAAATTTCATATTGTCTTCTTGGGTAAGTTGTGTGACAGCAAATGAAACTGATATCACATTAACCATACTTGTTGTTGTTGTTATTATTATTATTATTATTATTATTATTATTATTATTTAGAAATGCAATTTGACAGAAACTATACATATTTTCAAAAAGTTTTTGTATATCTAATTATGCTAACATTTTTAGAAATACAAAAACAAAGCCCATGGGCAGTTCTGCTAACAATTTTACATTTTCAACATGTCAGAAGTTAAATTCAGTGACTGTTATACCTAAGGTTATAAGTGTAAGGTTAGGTTATATCTCACAAACAACAAGCTTTGTTAAAAAAATGTGAAGTTTTAAACACTAGAACTTAGGAGTGACTGGGACTAAGACCAGTGTGAAATTCTGACTTAAAATTTCTTATAACTTTTGCTATTGCATTGGTTAGTTGAAATTCGCTGCAATATTCATAAAGTAGAAACCTCCCTTTGGTTATTCACCCTGTCCTTCCTAATGCTGCAGTTCTCAAAGACTTCTCTTACTGCTGCTAAGTAACTGATATCTTTCTTTGTTGTGTTTTTTTTCATGCAGTGAAAAGTTTTGGAACTAATGTAAGACAGCACTATGAAATATTTTATGATGCTACACATGAATATACATGGAATAGTTTATAAAAGAGCAAGTGAAGGCAATATTTCCTAAAAATCATTAGAGATGAATAAAAAATAGAAGCTCATGTTAACTTCATGGTTAGAATAGACACTGAATATAGAGTAGGTCAGGAAGTACATAGCCCTTATATGCAATTCAGGAAGAAAAAAAGATAAAGAAATTAATACCTTACTTTCGCCATTCTATAACTACAGTTAACTTCTAATATCTGTCTGAACATGTTTGTTGTTCTGAAGACATTTTTTCTATTTTGGGTTCAACATTTAAAATGTCCATTTGGAAAGAAGAAACTGAAGCAACTTCTCCAAACCCAGTTTTTTGGTCAGTGTTATAAGTGTCTAGTTCATCTTGAAAGTGGAAAGCAGCCATCAGATGTTACTGTCTTAGCTAAGAATCAAAAACCCGCTGGTTCTCTTAAGATTAATTAATGGCAGAAAAGTATACTTAATATTCTAGCAAATAAAATTAGCCTATTCTTGTCAGAATTGTCACTATCTTTTAGTCATTAGCAGGTAACAAGGAGAACTTTTTTTCAATAGACTGTTCATGGAAGAAAGTGATTCAATTCTAGTGTGCAAGTGGTTTTTTTAAAAGCTCTTTATGGGCTGCAGATCTGAAGAGAATGAAGAAAGAATTTGACAGCAAGCAAAAAAAGTGGGAAGCAGTTGCTAGGAGACAGAGAAAGATGGGTGATATTTTGCACTGACAGCAGTGCTAACATGACATTGACTATGTCACATTTAAAGATAATGTGGTTGCATTTAAAAGCCAGAATAATACCCAGTCATCTGGGCATATGTTGGATACACTCTCTAACATGGAGAGAGCAACTCTTTTCTGCTGTGTATGTGACACTACAATCATAAAATCATAAAATGGTTTTGGTTGAAAAAAATAATTAGAAATCACCTAGTTTGAACTCGCTGCCATGTTAGGGACACCATTCACTGGACCATATTGCTCTAGGCCCCATCCAAACTGGCCTTGAACACTTCCAGGGATGGGGCATTCACAGCTTATCTGTGAATAATCAGCAACCTGTTCCAGTGTCTCACCACCTTCACTGTAAATAATTTCTTCCCAATATCTAATCTAAATCTGTCCTCTTTCAGTTTAAATCCATTGCACCTTGTTCTGTCACTACCTGCCCTTGTAAAAAGTCCCTCTCCAGCTCTCTTGTAAGCCCCCTTCAGAAACTGGGAGGTGCTATAAGTTCTCCGCAGAGCCTTCTGTTCTCCAGGTGTTTGTCTTTTAAAAATGCCTGTGATAGCATTTCTGTTAGATCAGTTGACATCTGATTAGTCTTACTTTGTGAAACCTTTTTTTAGAAAAGCTCCATCACGTGCCCAAGAAAATAGAAATACATTGAAGAATCGTATGAAATTTAAGCAGTGTAAATTCTGAAGTGATATGCATGATCTCACTAAGATAATTCTTATGAACTATAGTTACTCACTTACTGTCACTTCCAGAAAATAGAAAACAGTGTAATATACTAATAAAAAACTGGCTTTCATCATATAAAAAAAAAAAAAAACAAACAAAAAATGTCAGATAAAAATAGTTGGCATTTGTTCCAGTTCCTTTTTCTTTAACAAGATAGTGACCCAGAACAATACCCTTTCCCACATCTGTCAGAAATGAGGATGGTTCTATTTGGGATTTCTTTGCTGTAAACATAAATTTGAAGAGGGAATCCAATAAAAAATCTTTTACAATATATTTTTGTATGACTGAGAAAGAAATGTAAAATGAGAAATAAAGCATCTGGGTTGTAAAGCAGAGCAGATTTCTTCTTCAGATTGGAGTGCTGATGTAACTCTTTATTTTTTTCCTAATAGAATCAAAGATTTTTCTCAACTTTAATAGCTATTATTTATGTTTTAAAATGAAGAATTAGTTGCAATATTTCCAATGTCACTACGGCAAATGTGAATCTGAATTTGTTGTTCACTGGTCAGATGAAAGGAAAAAATATATTTTCTGTGCCAAGGCAGAGTTGCTTTCAGTTCTTTTAACAACTGTTAGATTCAGAGAACAAATAAGAGCCATCAGACTGCAATTTTGGTTAGGTCATTATAAAAAAAGGCAATGTATTATCTGTGTATTAGAAGGGAGGTGAGGTGAGGTAAGGCAAGGCAGGACAAAGGAAACAACTTCCAACTGTTGCTCTGTGTCACTGGTACTGTTCAATGTTGTCACTGACAACAGGCCAAGAATGAAAAGAAATGTATTTGAATATAACAGCTTGATAGTCAGAATGGAAACATTATTCTCTACCTAGTTTTTCTGAAATGCCATGTAAAAATTGTGTCTCAGGAGCTGTCTGTTATTTACAGGGAGTGTTGTTTTCAAGCTCTAAAATGGTTATATAAAATGCAGTTCTACAGTGCCACAAGTTTAAGGATAATTCTTCTGATTCCAGCTTCTCGTGGAGCTGTGACATCCTCAGTAATGTGGCCTGGTTGGTTTGCAAATTCTAACACTCTTCAAAGCGAATGTCGGTGCTAGACATATTATAATGTATTTTTTAAAATACATGCTGCTTTATGAAACACTTGGGCTTGAATATATGGAGGTTTCAGAAAAAATTTCAAGTAAAGTTGCCAACTCATTGTATTTCATTTTGACTTTTAACAACTGCCTCCTTGTGAATTTTGTCTCAATCATCTTGTCCCGAAGCAGCGCTTACAGCAAAAGGGATTGAAGCCAGAAAAATGATTGTAATTTTTCAATGGTTTTTTATATCTAATTTGAGATTTTCCTTAAGAAGTTGCTCTCTACCAGCTCCCATAGTGGTTAGAGAGGTTGAAATCAGGCTTGAAGACAGGTCTACACCCCTCACTGGTTGTTTTAAATAAAGTATGTAAAGAGGAACAAAAGCCTTGAAGTACTGGATAAAAAACCCTATTGCATTTGTTAGAAAGGCTGAATACTTTCATTTTTAAGTGTTCATTTCCTGAGTATGTATTTCATCTTTACATTTAGTCAGTTTTAAAGTAAAGTGAACATGCTCTGTTATTAAAGTGAACATGCTAAATAATTTTCATCTACTAAAATCTAATCCATTCTTGGGATATAGTGAATCTGTTTGTAAAATCTCACTTCTATCATCAGTAAAGGAAAATGAAGTATGTAAGGAAAGGTAATATTTATTAGACTAAAAGCTGTCACTAGAAAAAATATGGAGCGTTAGGACAAATACAACTGTTTTAGGAATCTCCTGTATTTATCGAGGATGTGAAAACAGTGAAAACGTGTTATGTTGTTTTGTGCATGAAAGACTGATTTTGTTTTGCTTTGTTTTCCAGCTACATCCCTTGGTCTAATAGAGTATGCTACCTTACCCTACAAATGTTGCTAATAGCCTTAAACATCCGTGGAGCAGCAGCTGGAGCAGCATTGCTGCGGTGTAGCTGGAACATGTAAAGAAATACACCTTGAGGGTTGACTGATTAGCCAGGATATAAAGTTGTTTATTGTAAGGTCCTAGTGAAGTTACATAGCTTCAGAAAGTCACAGGGTCCCTTAACAGTCAGGAGAGAGAGAGTCACACACAGCACTGGAGGTCGCTTCAGGTCTGATTTGCCTTTGATTGTACTGGGAGACTGCAACTACATTGATGGCTTGGGTTACATGAGCTACATGAGCTGACAACAAGCCAGAGCACTCAAATCAGCTGTGAATATGACTTCAGACACATTTAGTATTAAGTTAGTATTAACTATTAAAAATCAATATTTAGCAACAACTAAAATACTAGTAATAATAATAATTGAGATCATAATCATCCTTGGAACAGAATAGGTTATTTATGAAAATGGTGCAAACACAGGAATTTTCTGCTTGTGAGAGTATACATTGTTTATGACTCTTTGCAAAACTGAAACAAATGCATGATGATATAAAAAAATCTCTAGTATATGCGCCTGAAGGCAATGCTGAAAGTTATTTTTCAATGAATTTATTGCATTCAGTTACTATAAACGGATTAGTTATCTGCCATGGAGTGAACTTAAAACACCTGCAAGTGGTTTTTTCCTTATCCTTTGTAAAAGATGTTTGTGAAAGTTTTTATTTTTATGCCTAATGTGGTCTTAAAATATTTTCATTTGCTGTATATTCCATAAAATTTCAGGCAGACTGTGGAACAGCAGTGTGGCATTTAAAGTTTGACACCTATTTTAATGGGTTAAGTTTTCCTATAGTTAGGTTTAAATGTTTACTACACAGTATGTCTCATGAAAGGGTGCAACACACATGCCTGCAAATGGAGTGGCAGGGCATACAGTAGAGCATATGGCAGATTATATAATCTTTAAAGACTAATAGAAATTACGTTACTGCACATATTTTGATTTTTCTTCTAGGTAAGGGAACGACTGAGGGTTTCTTTAGAAAGAGTCTCTGCACTGGAAGAAGAACTAGCTGCTGCTAACCAGGAGGTAACATAAAACACTTTCTCCCCTTTTGAGGTTAAATTTCTCTAATACTCTGTCCCATGTGTTCCCTGTCACTTTCCTCAAAACTGTCAGAAAAAAACCTCAATAAAACAAACAAAAAAAACAAAAACAAAACAAAACCAATGAAAAATTACATTCTGAGTAAGCTTCTCAGTGAGGTTTGTTTAAGGTGGTTGTAAGATTAATACAACCTTCTGTTTAGTGATTTATTCCTTTCTTCTCTTTCCTTGTGAGCAAGGCAAAATCTAAGAGCTAGTGACAGATTCCCACATTTCTTATGGGACTTGACAAAGGAGTGAACCAAAAAATATGTCAGATACTATAAACAATTCAATAACCTGATATTCCATTTTACTGTAGGTAAAACACACACACATGTCTGTACACTCATTATATAAAAGTTAACATTGACGAAGGAATGATCATGGATGGCTGTGAAATGTAGGTTTGTCTCTTCCCATTTTACTGCAGTGTATCATGGTGTACTGTGGTGCCATGTAACTATTGTGAACTTGGACAAGAGATTTTTTTTCCTGTTTGCAGACTGTTCTCTTTTGTTTGAAAGGGTGAACAGCAAAACATGGTTGTATTGAACAAACAGCTGTACACTACACACATATAGAAAAGGAATTTTGCACCCTAGAAAGGTGATTTTGAGGCCACAAATTTTAAAAAATGAAATCCGCTGGTGACTTTACTATTCCCATTGTGTTCTGAATTCACCTAACACATGCTTTTAACACCATTAAAAATAAGCCAGATAAGCAAGTTGGATTAAAACTATTTTGGGTTATAGCCATTTTCTGGTGTCATTTTATTCAGGCTTAAGACAGAAATTGAAAGAAGCCACAGACAACCTCAAATTCTACCAAATAATTCCTGAAAAGTGGAATACCCATAATTCAGAATAATATGTGATAATGTAAAGCAGAGACTCCTAAAGTATTTTTTAATTAATTCAAACTGGAAAAGATATTTTCTTAAAGTTACTTCTTAAAAATAGGATCTTCAATTGAGATATTAGTACTTCATTTTTTACAAGAATGATAAACTATAAACCTATTAATGTGATACTTGGATTCATCCTTTTGCTCTCTGAAGTAAATGCACTTTATCTGTCCAGAAATAAGATTCTTCTTTCAGAAGGATACAGAAAAGTTGTGTTCAAATTGTATAGTTACACTATGTTGCGTAATCTGTTATTTGCAAGAGTGGTTATTAAATAGCAAGCAATCCTTTTGGTCAGTCAAACCAAATGAGATGCATCGTATTCCTCCAATCCCTCCTGCTCATGATCCAATTAAATCCAAGTTCACTTCACTGGGCATAGGATCAGGTCTTTAGGGCATTGCCTTGCTATTTGGAATTTTAAAAATTTAGTGAAACTTTTTTTGACAGTAAGGAATAAAAGCATGCACGATTAAATTAAATTGAAATAGGACTTCCATAGCTTTTCTTGCCCCAAATCCTTAGAAATGTTACACAAAGTTTGTGTCTACATGACACTAAAGACATTTAGAAGGACACTGAATCAATCAAGCATAACATGACCAGTAACACATTCTAAGTATTGTTATTCCAGTTTTCTTTGAGGGACTCTTGAAGCTGAAATTCAATTAAATAATAATGAAAAAAGAGTGAAATGGGAAGAGATATGGAAGAGAACAAGTGGATTATTTTCAGACAGTTATGCATTTAAACAAGAGTTCAGATAATTTTCACACAGTTATTTGAGTAAGACAAAATTAATTAGAGCACTGCAGTATTTAAGTCTAGTTTTATGCTAAATTCCACAGTGAACACACAGGCAATAAAGCACTTAAAAAATGTATTGTATTATATATGAAAATAAATGGGCTAAGTTTCTAGGGGAATTGAATAGATTGATTTCAGTAATTTCTGTATTCTTGTCTCAGTGTCTCTTCTCCCAGGAGAGTTGATATTTTCTTTCGTATCCATTTTCTCATACTTATTCTAAGAGTGCACTATATTCAGGACTATATCTAAACATAAAATGATGACGCTAAATTGGTTCCCTGATTTAACAAATTATGTTTAGGTATATGACAAGTATCAGATAAAAAGTAATAGAAATGTATATGTTAAGATATTACCTCTCCCTGAAAACTTGTGGCTGTGGCTCTGACAGAGCAACAGTGAGAAACTGCAGACACTTGTGAGTACTTATTAGAAATACTTATATGAGAAAAACCCCCAAACTGGGAGAGAACAACTGTAGCTTTCCATCCTTAGGTGGTACCTAAGCTCTCATTTAACAGTCTTTGTGGCATATTACAGACATAACAAAGGGAGTGAAATCATCTGTAAATAGCAGAGCTGATTTCAGCTCTAGTTGCTAACACAGTCTTACAAAGCACATAATATTGGATAGGCAACAGTAACACACCTTGACTCCAAACTCCAGAGCAATTCAGATGGACATTTGGACCTGTTGGGGGAACTCAGCTTGTGTAGCTAATGTAGTTTACATGCAGTTACACAAGGGTAATAGAGAAGGGTTTTCATCTTATGGGCTTATATTTTATCAAAGAGTGGATTAAAAATTCTTTAAATATACGTTTTCCTGGGGAAAAGGTTATTTGACTATATATTTTGTTTTGATGCAGATGATTAGTGGCTGTGGAAGGGAGCATTGTACATAGCAGCAAACTGAATTGCTGTTAGTGAGTTTTTCTGTGGACAAGGGCAAGACAACTGTCTACAGTAATAAAATTACATGTTCATCATGCTTTTTTTTTTTTCATTTCTGCTTTTACTCAAGGCCATTACTGGTTCATGACTGGTAGATGTCCTGTTCATTATGTCTGTTGTAGATTAGAAGAACAGAAGATACTGTTAGGAATTTTTTGAGAAATTTACCTCCTGTTTTTAATTAAAATTACTGTAAAACATAGCTACATTTGCTTACCCCTTAGGTGCTTTTAAAATTATGCTGGTTCTCATCTACTTGCACATAACCCATGGTCTCTCCAAATAATTTTATTGCTGAGGGTTATAATTTGCAGTTACCAATTAGACAAGCTACAAGTGGGACATCCAGTAACAAAGCTCAGTGGTATAATAGTGTTCTTTTTCAAGGGAAATATGATGTTTTTCAGTGAGTGTATGAATATTTGCAAAGTTGAACAACAATCTGCTAACTAGCTTCCTTTTTACACACTATCTTGAGATGAGTCTCATTGGCAAGAGAAGTGGGCTGTGGATTTATCTTCTGTTTTGTCATTCATGATCTTAATGGCAATTAAATTTAATGTTGAAAATACTGTCAAGATAACAACTTTTGTTCCACAGCTTCAGAAATACTCCCATTACCATTACAAATGTGAATCTTTGTTAAAAGTATGCTAAACTACACACAGGCAAACAACACACTAAGGCTGGTCATTAATGCCATGTATTCCCAGGAACCCAAGTGCTAGCAGCTTTCACAGGTCAAGAATACATAGATTATAGACCATGACTCACAGTGACACTTTAAAATCCATTTCTGCAGCAATGTGCAGTGTTAAATGACAGCTATTGCAATTTCCATTAACAGATTCCCCTGTTTCCCAGATCCTTAAACAAATAGCTTAAAAAAAACCAAAAAACTTTTAAAGCTTTTTTCCTAAGATTTTCTTGGAAAATCATGCTTTATACACAGTTAATACAATACTGATTTTTTTTTTAATGTCTTTTAATGAATTTTCTCCTGTTAATTTTAAACAATTATCTATCCCTTGCAACATCCTTCTGTGTTAATAAGAATCATATGATAAGTGGCATTCCAAAACTCTATTTTTTTTCTGGTTAATAGGCTGGTTTTTCCATCTTTCCTTATCTTTCCACAGTAGAAACCATGGCATGAAGAATAAAGCTTTACTTTTATTTGTTACATCAAAGATACTCTCTAGGAACCCAGAAAACATTGGAACTGTAGAATATTAAGTTATAGAAACTACTGGTTTGACTATACGTATCACTGTACTACCGTATGCTTTTCCTCAGCACTTGTTCCAATTGCCAATGCTGTTTCCAAATGCCAAATAAGATTATATCGCCTCCATCTATATAATCTCTGACACACAGATTATATTTTAAAACACTCAAGCTTCCTTTTAAAGCCTCATTGTTACAATTGCTTCTGCAGAAGTTTACTTGACTTTGAGGCTAAATTTAACTTCTGGAGCTCTCAGAGATCTTGCGGGAGTTTGGGGTCATCGCTCACTGCTTCATGTAACTCATTACATTCTCCTGTTTAGGCAATAGGTTTCTTCCTGATAGTGAGTTAGTTTATTCATTAGGGTGCCCTAATGCTAATTTTATAGCATTTTGGAAAGCACTCGTCACTCAAAAGAGAGGATGGTTTGCAATTTCTGATTATTTATGTTCCATACCAGAGACAGCAGAAAATGTATCCACTTATTCGGCAAAGAACTTCCAAATACCATATTAATTGCCAAACTTCTGCTATTCAGGGCAAGTCAAGAACACAGTAAAAAATGCAGTAAAACTTGTTACACCTGAGGACAGTTTTGACTCTGACCATGAGGGATGCAGCAGACATGACTGTGGTGTCATTACTGCTAATGAAATATTATGTAGTATTTAATATATATATATATGTATTTCAAAGTGAAATCTTAGCTATATGTGGTATGTCATTTTTACCCATGGCTGCATGTGAAAATGCATTTGTATGCCTAGCTTTTTCACTTCCAGTTAGGTTAAGACATTTTTTTTACAGGGGTTTCTTGGTGGCCTTAGGCTTTCTGTGTAAATAAAATTCAAAGTGATTTTTGGAGTAGAAGTGTTGTCAAAGGACTGGTTTGCTGGGAAAAAATAGCATTTCTTGAACATACAATTTACACAAAATTTCATCAATTCAGAATTCAGAAATTATGGATATCAAAACTTTGGATGAAACTTGGAAGAATTCAGGGATTTTTTTTTTCTGAAGGCCAGGCAGATGACTTTTATCTATTTCTGGTGACTTGAGGCATGCATTTTTTTGCAAAGAATCTGAAACACCGTTCCTCTATAGTATCTCCTTTGACCATATTTTCTCAGAATGGTGCAACTGCAAGTTACTGCTTTCTGAACTCTCTCCTACATGTTAATTTTTTTTAAATTTCTTTTTAAGCTATAGATTTGCAGAGGTCTGACTCTGAAGATATATTCTTCATGCTCTGAACTTTAATTTTAAACGTCTGTGTAAATGTAGCAAAATATATCATTTCTGCAAAGTTGCACATGAAAAAATCTTGATTTGAAATGTAATTTTTAGATGCTATTCATAATTGCTTTTTATTCTGCCTTTAACCTTAGCTATGTAGTTAAATGTTACCTCTGCAGAAAGTTATTGTTGCCCTTAAGTTTTAAATGTGGCAATGATGCAAAATGATGATTTTTTTAATGGTTATTTCTTATACTACATGCTTTACAGTATTAATTTATTTCTCTGCACATTTGAATTACTACATGTAGCATGGCAATTGAAGAGGTTGAAAATTAATACAGTAGGACTACATCCTTCATTGACTAATTTTTTTACAAAGTAAAAACTAAGCATGAGAAATAGTCATTTAAGTTGCCATAACTATTTCATTTTATATCCTCAATTAATTCTGGTCTGAGTTCCCAGAGGAAAAAAACCCACTAAAATCCTTTGTGAATATTGAGGGCAGCAGGACTGATTTTTCATTGCCATCACTTTATTTCACTAATTCCGTGTTTCACTAAAATACAGAGCAGAATAGGTCTGAAATTCAATGTATTTTCCAGATAGCAACAGAAAAACAATAATTTCTATTGGCGTATTTGAGGTGAATGTCGCTACTGCATTTGCAAGAGTGGTTTCTTAGTACAACTTCCATAAACTTCTATCACAGAGGAGAATCTTCAGATTTTGGCTACTAAAAGAACATATATTTTCTACCATGGCAGCAGATAATGATTTTGCAGATAACAGTATTTTTATACAAAAATCTTAGTGACTTAAGCCTACTTATGTGTTTACCACAGTGTCGTGTGTGCAATGCAGAAATATCTATTAAATACGTTCACCAACTTTGGTCTTCTTCACTGAAATGGTTTTGCAGAGCAGAATTGTGTTGCTGCCTGAATGTCTTAGGGTGTTTTCAAAAGACATCCTGAAATGCTGTGCTCTCTTTCCCCTCCATTTAGCATTAGGCCACCTGTAACAAATCCTAAAATACTGATGTCATGTTCTCATTTTGCACTGTCATTTTGTCTAAGTTGAATGCCTCCTGTGTGTTCTTTAGAAGACACCAATTTGTAAGACAGGATTCATGGTCTGTGCTCGTGTGTTCATGGAGCACTTAAGGAAAAACGTAGCTGAAGAATGAAGGTTTTTATTCCTTCGCAAAGCCAGTGTGATTAATAGTTTTAATAGAATGTTTGATATTGAATGGTTGTTAGCTTGTATATATTTTGTCTATGTATTTTCATATTCTTTTGAATATTGTGTCATAAATATAATTGTTTTTTCTAGTTATATTTTCTAACTATTCTAAGATGCCAAATATGAATGGATTCAGCTGCTTCAGTGTTTTACTGCTGTTAAGGAAGGATTCAGACTCTTGCACTGAGATGAAAAATTCTGGCTACTAAGTATCTCCACTGCAATTTCGATATTTTTCTCAGAACCTTGTGTCAAGGCTAATTAGTTCTTCTTCATTTTATTTACTTGTAAATTTTTTAATGTTTTGTTATATAAAGATTTGTTATACAAAGATTTATGACTAGAGTGAATCCCAGTGTCACAGATTTATCACTGAAGAGTAGAATTTTGTTCTGCTCGATTTATTCATAAAATATCCTAAGATTGTTTGCAGCCTCTCCTTTTTTTTGCTATGACACATCGCTGTGTATCAGTAAGAGCATGTACAAATTGCTCTTAAACTACTGTAAGCTGTTATTTGCATTAAAAGAAAAGAAAAAATTAAGTTTAGTAAAATAATGCTTAAGGGAGCATGACAAAAGGTAAAAAGCAATGTCAAACTGTGACTTGCTACTTTCACATTCTTTGCTCTTCTCCCAAAACCTGCTGTGCAGCCATGAAGCAATTGTTAAAATATACATTAAAGGAGCAGTGAGATAGATGTTTGAAAAATTTTTTGCAAAGCTCTTCAAATCTACTTCATTTTTATGTCTGACAGAAATATTTAATTTAATGAAACCTTGGTCCCCCATGATCAGAAACTTGGGTGATTTAATGCCTTGTTTTACTGAATAAATGATGACTGGAGATGGAAAATTCCCAGTTTCCTTTAGACCTTGAAGAACAAACTTTCCATAAAATTAGCATCTTCATCAAAATGAGTATAAACCTAATCCAGTATATTCTTTCATGTGTGTGTCTGTGTCTTAAAAGCATTTGTTTTCTAGATTGCTCATTGTGAAAACAAATTAGGTACAACTACCGTAATGTAAAAATAAGAAATCTAACTATAAATTCTATCACAAATACTCATACTATTCTTCTGTTTAAATGTCATATTCCCATTTTTTTAATATCTGTGGCCTAAGTCTTCAGACTTTTGCCTTTGGGGGAGATTGTATTTTCCTATGCATTAAAATATGTGGCCGAATCTTAATTGCAATTTAGATTGTTGCAGAAATATAAATATATAGTAATTTATTTAGTAGCAATATATTCCATCTTCACTTACATATTGAAGTGCTTTTATTGCACATTTTTACTATGATTATTACTGCATTACAATGCTCCCAAGAGAGCTCCAATAAAGGACCAGGATGACATTTTTTGGGAAATAAAACACTGCAACATGGCTCTTTCTCCATAGCACTTAACAGTATAAATTTGTCTCGTGGTGTCCATTCCTCATACAGCTGTTGAATGGACAGCATTACTGTAAAGCCCAGGTAGCATGGTGACCTGTGCAATAAATGTGGCGAGCAACAATTACTCTTTTTACTACCGTAGGAGCTCTGTAAATGTCTCACAGGACTCAGGCTCATCTGATACTCTTTGAACATTCTTGCTCCTAAAAGCATAGAGATTAATTCAGCTGGGATGACTGGTTAGTTGTTTCTACAGCAGAAAAAGCAGGATGCAATCCAATAGAGTTAATAGGTTCCTAAATATTGATAGACAGACTTGGCTAAATGACATAACTTGGTTTTTGACAGCTGATGGCTGCAGTGGCATCTATTCAGGTGCACAGTCTGTCACATGGTTGTTGTTCTGGGACCCTGCACAAATCCTCATACGCTGTATGAATCCTATCATGCTCATGGTGTTGTAACTCCATGCTTGGGAGTTAAATACTGGGTACGTGTGCCCTCAACCCAGCTCCAAGCCTGGCTTTTTAATGGCAGAGGCAGGCAGGAAGGAAGTGACAGTGCTCCCCATGAGGTCCTGATGCTAAATAACAGTTAGACACAGTATTTGTTATGAAATAACACCACTGCTCTGAAATAAATCAGCATGTATGGACCGTTGTCTGGATCTCATGAGGTTATTTGAGTTACTTTGGGTGTCTGTACAGTGTTTTATATTAATCAGTAAAGAGGGATCACAGAGCATGCCTGACATTCTTGCACAACAACAGTAAATAAATATATCGATATTTGACAGAGCTCTGTGAAGCTGAAGAAGATGCCTCAGAGATTGATAAATAGATCTTCTGGTATCTCTTCTTTATTCCAGAGAATTACGGAATAGGACAGCTCTGAGTTTCCAGCACAGATTTTGTGGATTTCTAATTTACCACACAATCCTCACCCAAAGCAGAAAAAAGGTAGAAAGAGGAAATGGCATGGCAGCCAAGGAAATACAAGCTGAGAAAACACAGGGATCTCATGAACCAGATGTGTGGTTGAGCATATTTCACAATCCTTTGCCAACACACCTGAAAACTCCAGGAGATTAATGCAATTGGAAGGTTACTTGTATGTGGTTAATTTAGGGATTGTTCATAGTCAGCATGAGATTAGAGACCAGGATAATTCCAGTTTGTATTTAATGCCATCTATTTGGCAATCTGTTTAGGGAGCTTAACAAATCAATGGAATGCAAGTCTCACCAGACCCGATTTCATTAGGTCTCATTAGCAAATGCCTTATTTAAACATGCTGACTTGCTAAAGTAAGGAACATAGCACATAGGTAAAGGTGTGCTTAGCTGACATGCCTTGGAGAGCTCACTGTCACTTGTACAAAGTACATCCATGAAAATTTAAATGTCTAATGTTTAATTTGCTCACCATATTCACAGAGTGCCTTTCATGAGAATCAGAAAGAATATATCATTTCTCTTTGATCTGTTATTTTGGGAATCGTAAACTTTGAAGTAGATGCCATTTTATCCTGCACTGGAGGTATGAATTCAGGTTTCAGAGCATAGCTGCTTGTCTTTCTGTCTATGTCAGCTTTGGGGCCATTTGACATTTGTCATTTGACATTTGTCAAATGAGATGTTCAAGCAGATGAAGATAGTTTCAGTGCAAGAATTGGACTTGAAATAAAGGATTGCAAGACAAAATTATTCTTTACCGTTAATTATCTTTTTTCAGATCCATTTTGATGATTACCCTTTTTTTTTAATGTGTTGGAATAATATATTGTTTTAACATTTGCTCAATGTGTTTCTTTGGAATGATTATTCAATTTTCTGTATATTTTTTAAATATTAGACGATTTATTAAGATCGTCTACTAATTCTCAAACCAGATTTTAAATAGTATAACAAGATCATAGTATCTTTTATGCTTATTACTCTCCATAATAATTTTTTAATGTATGAATAAGCCTTGCATGATGAATTTGAATAAAATATTTAAATTGATTACATGAGTCAATAAATAAAATCAACTTTAAGCTTCACTAGGTTCACATTTATTAATCAATATTCCCATTAACATATGAACCAGAAAATGTTGGTTTTGTTTTCATGTTGGATCATCTCAACCCTACAGTGCACATGCAGCTCTAAGAGTATTCTGCAAATTCATAATTTGGTTAACTAGCAAGATGTTTTGCATATTTTTTCTTTTAATTTAGAGCAAAAAACTACCCATCATATATGCCTGTAATAGAAATAAATATAGAAATAATTTTACTTGGAATTCAAAAATGTGAAAAATATTGTGGGTTTGATTAGGAAATGTCAACATTAGTAAATAATAAAAAATCTTCATTAATATTAATGAAAACCACCTGTGTATAGGGAAAATTATAATAAGAGGAGCTGTAGAGGAGTTGACTCGGTTCAGTCTACAGAAACTTGACTTGTTTGCTTAACTTGGCACCTGGAGAGTGTGGTTTGGACATCTTTAATCATGTAAAATATGTGGTTATATACAAAAAGAAGGGGAAAAAAAAGAAACTATATATATATTTCCACTTCTTTAGAAAAGGCTGTCATATTAGATTCCATTCTGCAATAATCCTAGGATGAAAACATTATTTTAGAAGTTCCATATACTAGGAATGCCCTTTGTAATTAAAAAATAGATAAAATTTGTGTCAGTGAAGCTCATATCCTTGATTTTCACAGGAGAAACCTGGGGAAAAATATTACTACTAGTAAGAATGTAATTGAAAAGTATTGAGAACTTGACTAGATTAAATGGGTACATTTGGTTTGATATTTGAAATACAGACTGTAATTCACTCTACTGAGCTTCAATTTCAACAGAGTGGGAATGAAATTTAAGTTGGGATTTCTTCAGTTTGTACATGCAGATCGTGGCTTTGATATTGCTTAATTGTAGTTCTAGAATAAGGTTAATTTCCTTTCTGGATATTTCTCATATCCTATCTATCTGTTGTATATTTTCTTTTTTTCTACAGTCAGGAGCAGGGATGGTGATTTTAATACAGATACGTTGTATAGGAAAATGTGATAAAACTGAATACACATGCAGAATAGTGGTTTTCATAACAGATGTATCCAGTCAAAATAAATCTAAACAATCTCAGATCTCTAAGAGACAATATGCAGACAAAGAATACAAAATTTCATTTGGGGAAGACTGTTTTTATTCGTAGGGACATATATTGATATAACCAAAAGAGGAAAACAGATTTGCAGTACAAATAGCTAAGCACTCTTTTTCAAACTGAGCAGTAGTTTTCAAACTGAATTATATATGTTAAACAAGGGTACTTTTCAATTAAATGCTTTATGTACTAAGAGCAGATACACAAAGCCCTAGAAGCACAAATACCTGTGTATATATTATCATATATATTAAATATACACATGCACACTATGTATACATATTTCAATAACTCATGTATTGTTGAAAAGAATGAACAGTATAATATTTCTGCCAAATCCATCCTCAGCTCTGACAAGCTGGAAATCAGACCCTACCAATGACCTCTGGAGATTTTGAATACTGGTCTTTGTTAGACTAATAATAAAAGAAAAGTAGTTTTTCTACTGTTTTGTTGAGCTCGGTAAGGAAAAAAAAAAGCCAAGAGAAATTAGTCAGCAGGTGTCAAATACACACTATAATGCAACCATGTAATTGATATTTGTTATTATTTTCCTATTGTGCTAGTCTCTGTAAAAGACAGCTCTTTCACTGTGTTGTATTTCATACTAATTCTGTGACAAATTAAAAGTAGTACATTTTTGTTTACTTAGATAAGGGTTTCTGCAGAAAACGTGCTGAAATGCACCTGGTAATCCATGAAAAATCTTCACAGATACACTTTTTCATAATAGCACCTGCACCATCGCTTTCAATTGTTCCTGTTCTTTTTTCTAAGTGCTACTATAGAAATAAATGGTGCATGCTTTAGAGTACGTGTAATAGCACAAGACAGGTATATGCACAGTAACAATTTGGTCCAGAATTCATAATGAAGCAAAGGAGACTAATAAACCCTACTGCCTTATTACCAGCCTAAAATGTTAGTGTGTTATTACTTTTAAAGTACAAAAATGACTGCTGCCCCAGACATTTAGACTTCAGACGGAGTCAGGGCTCAGTGATGGTGCAGATGGGTGGCAGGAGGTCCTGTGGTCAGTCAGTCCCCTGCTGCAGCCAGCTGAGTGCCACAGCTGTACAGTGCCCCTGGACCATAGCACCCTTGTCACCAAAACAAGTGACCTCCACAGGCGTGCCAGCAAAACACTGATAGCTAGGACCTTGTCAATACTTATCACAAGCACAGACCGTCAACAGGAAAGGACCATGGGGTTAGTATTTTCATGTTTTCTGTTTAAAATTAGGAATCTGCCACAGATTCAGAGCATTTCCAGTCTTTTTTCATGTTGTCATTCATTATGTGCGCTTCAGCGACATGAAAGCGGAGTCTGAAAGTGCTATCCACCATACAAGCAGGATCACAGACGGCAGTGCCAACATCAAGATCATGAAAATAAAATCATCAAGACATACCAGAAGCTGCAGAATCAAGAGGTGTTAGCTTTTTTTGGCAGAATTTGAAGCATAGGAGGTAAAGACTTACTTAAATTGCAAAAAGATGTGTGACCAAGGGCTGGAGCTCTGCGTATTAGCTACTCACAAACATACAAGATTTGTTTTCATTACTGTCTGATTTTCTACTACTGTCTGATCTCCAAGGCTCCCTCACGAGGATGGTTTCACCTTAATTAATATTTCTAGGTAAAAATGAAAGCAAAACAGCAATATTAAAAGGTCAGCAATCTCAAAAAGGAGGGATTCATTATGTAAATATGTTAAAAATATATATTACTCGTAACTTCTACAGATTTTTATTTGAATAAAGTAGTATTTTTCTTGACATGTCAGGACAGGTTTTAAAGGACTCAATTGTGTAAAGTTTCTAGAAAGCTCACCACTAAGGTCACTAAATAGCAATAAAATATACCAAAATTCCAGGCTAATAGAAAACAAACCTAGCTGAGGTTGTCAGTCAGTCATGAACATTTAGGTTACAAGTGAAATTTGTACTAAAGAATCCCTACTTGAAAATTTGACTGATTCTTTTTGGTTTACATCACTGAATGGGAGAGAAGACAAAGTGCTAAGCTTAAAAAAAAAAAGTTTTTTTCTTCCCCCAAAGTGCATTGTTAGGGCTGATGCTTTCATTCCTTGCCTCCCAAACTTATTTTTTTCAGTGTGAAAAGACTCTTTCTTTTATTTTTTTCCCTTGAATTATGGCTAATGTTGATTACAATGCTGTATGCTCCATAGATATTTTAATTCCTAGGTATTGTGAAAGTAAAGCCCAAAGTCTGTATTTGCCCTTTTAAATGTCCCAGTTTGTAAAGAGCAGAACCTGCATTGCTGAATGGAAAAACTAAAACATTTCAAAGCTAAAGTCATTTTTACAGAGATTGATTTATATCTATTATTTCAAAAGACTTTGTATGGATCTATGAGTTTTGTTCATGAAATCAGAATGTGCTATTTATGATAGCCTGAAGAGCATCTTGTGTTCTCTCTCTCTCAAATGCTATGTATCGAGCCAATCATCAGTCCTGTGCAGTTCATTTGACCATGATACTGAACCATACTGAGATTTGTTTCAATGTTGGAAGATGACATAAACAAATTCAGTGGTTTAAGGTAGAAAAAGTTTATGAAAAACAGCTTTTCAAAAGCTTAAAATAATGTCATTGCTTTTATAGGATCACAGAATTATAGAAAGGTTTGAGTTGGAAGGGACCTTAAAGTTCATCATTCCTGCCACAGGCAGGAATGCTTTCTCCTACACCAGGTCTCTCAGAGCCTCATCCAACCTGGCCTTCAATGCCTCCAGGGATGGAGAGTCCACAACCTCTCTGGACAACCTGTTCATAAAGTGATGAGGCACTGAAACCTTATAAAAAGTAAAGAATTTCTTCCTAAACTAAACCTGCCCTTCTTCAGCTTAAGGGCATCCTGCTTTGTCCTATCAGTATATAGAGAAGTATATTAACTATTCCTAGTACAGTTAATTGTCTGAAGACTGAAACTGTAATGAGGTAAAAAATGGCCACTCAAACAAGTTTCAGCCGCAGAGATACCTGGTCATTTAGGATTTTTTATGTTTAGAAATGGATTCTAATCTCACACCTCTCAAATAATTTTAAATTAATTAATTTGCAATAAACCCAAAGTAAACACGTAGAGTAGTGCTTTCCTTGCTTCATTTTGTGTCTGATGAGAGACTTTGTGCTGTGAATAAATCCACTGCATCTTCATGTATAGCTTGTGGGTTCCAGTATATTTTCATTCTGTCTAATAAACCTAGTTCATATTTTGCCAGTTTTTGTGTCCTGGTTTTTCCTTTCCTTTTCAGTTATCCTTCCCAGTTTTGTACTTTTTCGACTACCATGTGAATCTTTTATTTCTTTCATTTTTATATCTTAGTGTTCTACTGAGATTAGTAATCAGACTGTTTCCCTTGTTAAATAGGAGGAATTCATGCTATTGCTCACTGATTTATGACTCACATTATCTTTATTAATTATGAAATCATCTTATTACATTGTTCTTTTCACCACCCTGGCTGATGGGTACGGCTCTATCAGGTACTTCTTCAGATCATTACTGGCTTATGTATTCATCTACTGTTCTATGGTGTATGTTACATTTGAAATCAATATTCCCTTAACACCTGGATTCAGACCATTAAGTGTATAGGCCTGAAACGTAGATTCAGCCATTTATGGAAACGGAGACCAGTTCAAATTTTGAGCCTGAATTGCTGAATCCTAGCTTCATTAAAAAGTATGTGATTCAATGGTGTCTGTAGATAATGGACACAAATCCTGCTAAGATTTTAGAGAGAATTTATGTGGGTAGTCTACTGGGGGTATTTACCAAAATCTTAAATTCAAAAAGCTGGGCTTTAGGGATGTTGAAATTATTTTATAGCTGAGACAGAAAGGCAGAAGTGGTGTAAGGTTATGTTCAGAGTGATTATGACAGATTAGGGCTTTAGAAATTGTGCCATTTGTTTCTAAGTACCTTTGACATCTGGAAGACAGAATCTAAACCATTGGAAATCCTTTAAAGTTTTGATGTCCCTTGTCAGTCATAATACTAACATGCAAAAGTGAGAAGAATGTCCAAGATCAATATGCCTGTGAGAAGAGAAGAAGCTGAAGGAATATTTCTTCAGATTAGAGGGTATTTTCATGGATTTAAGCTACAAATTTAGAAAGGTCCAACAAGGAAAGTAATAGTCTACATTTTATTCTTAAACTGACAACAATTGCTTCATTTTTCTCAATTAAAAAAAAAAAGAACATTTCAGTTCTGCTGAATGAGCTTGGCAAAGAAAGCAGAGAGCCCCATTTAGACTTTCTTTAGACTCAAATATGGAGAGACTTGAAATTTTACTCTTGTGTAGAGTCACATTGAAAGGAGTTACTGTGGTCCAGATCAAGCGTGCTAAATAGGAAAATAATGTCTGTGGTTTTAGAAATGGAACATAATAATTTGAGGTCCAAAAGCAGAAGCTGATAAAGACAAAAATATGTGATATATATGTGATATATTTAATCATATTTTAGAAGGCATAATTTGGACTTCAGTATTTAGGTTGACTGTCCAGTCTTAGGTACAATAGTCCTGAATAGAATGATGATATTTATCCACATTTATTTTCTATTAATCTGTCTTGAGGGGGGATATATATTTTGATTTTTTTTCAGCCGCTATGATGCCATCCTCAAGAACATTACCTTTTACTTTCCAAAACAAACATAGAATGGAAACCATTCGGAATTTAATGTTTATGGTTAGATAATATGTAGGTACTTGGAAAGCTGTCTGTGGACATGTTTTGTAGTAAATATTTTAAGCTGGATATAATAAACAAAAAAAAATTAATAGAACAGATAAATATTTCTCAAAAATAATATTACAAAATTTTATCTGCATAGAACGATCATTTTCTCACCTAGATCTCTGCTATTAATGATGTCTCCTGTTGTAATGATCATTAGAATTTAAGAAGTTTTGGAGTCTACCTAGGAAAAATTTATAGTCATCTGTGTCTTCACCCAGGTCATCAATCCTTCTTCCGTGTTTTGGCAACCTGTTTAAAAAGTTACACAAATGGTTCAGTGATTAAATTAGCACTTAAATTTGCAAACAATTTGCACATTATTGAAAGTTAAATCAGAAATAAGTAAGTAATAAAAAGGAGTATGATAGTAATTAAAAACTTTTGCTTCAACAATGTGAAAAGCAAAAATTTATGTTTATTTGTAAGACACGGGAGAATTTCCATGCTTCCTTTAGAGCACTAATTCTGCCTTAGTAGATTCATTAAATCAAGAATAGAACAAGTAAGAAAACAATTTAGCTGTGTGATTCTTCACAGTTTAGATCTGTTATCGGATGACTTCCCGAGAGCTCAAACATTCACGATGTGCCAGACTTCAAACTCTTTGTTGTTCCTGTATATATTTGCTCTGCATTCATTACAGTAATAAAATCATTGAAACAGCAATGTTTAACAATGATGGATTTTTGGCAAAGTGATTGTTTCCAAACATTAAAAAAATCAAACAAATGCCTCCAAATAATGATACACAGAATTGCATTCTTTTATTTGCCTGTCATCTAAAGGGACAATTGATTTTTTTCTTTTTATTTATTTACTTGCTTGGAAAGTGATGGTCCTATGGTACTTAAAGACTCATAGAGGCTAAGAAAAATTAAACTCTTTTGAATACACGATGAAATGACAACATTCGGACCTGGTGTTTAAAGAGTATTCTTATTCAGCTAAATGGCTGTTAAGGATTTGTGTTAGATACAGGTGATAATTCAAAATGAAGGCTTAGTGATGTCTGCTTTTTAATGGATCGGCAAAAGATTATCATATGAAAAATCCAGATCTATTGTTGCCTGTCAATTAACACACCCTATGATTTTACTTTTTTTTCACATTATGTGTAATTGCTCTACATCAATCAGAATTTTATAATATGTGTGTTGAAGTAGCTCACTTAATCTAACTGAAAGTCTCTTTAAGCACTAATTGATGCCTAATTTTGTTTGGTGGAAGCCATAATTTCAGTAGTTTTGATCTGAGAACTATTCGAACCATAAAGAAAAAGAAGTGAGTGAAGCTATTTAGAAAACAAACCAAAAATATTAAATTACAGATCAATGTGCACAGAGCAAGACTATGCTGATGAGATTACACCATTCCTTTTTCTGTTGTAATTCTCTTATTTAAGCAAAATGTTTTAAAGTTCAGTGTATTTGTACAACCCCCAAAGACACAGATTGTCTCACACAGTTTTAATTCCCACTGTTTTAGTTTCCTACAATTGCTTGGATGAAATGTTGCCTTCAAGTCTTGGTCTTGAAACTGAAATAAGTGGGAGTGTATGACTTCTACAAGGGTTGTAACTTGGACATTTTAGTGAGCAGTGAATTAGCCTGCTCATCAGAATCTCATATTACAGCAATTTGCAACTTTCATATTAAGGAAGAGCTGTTTAAAGTAGTGTGTCTCTTACATCTCAAATGTTGGTCAGAGTGATTCAAATGGTCTTTACAATAAGCCCTTAAATATAACTTAAAAAAACACATTTGAAAAAAAATTCAAATTTAAATTATTCACATCAAATTAAGTTTAACTCAATCCCAATTAGAACTAAATTTAATTTAATTTAATATCCCACAAAATCTACCTTTACCAGGTAGTAAACCTTAAATTCTCCATCCTACCCGGTGCTTTTGTACTCTAGGACAGGACAGTCTTTTAGGGTGTTTCTGACTCAGGACCTGTGCAGACAAAATACAGTGACAGAAGTCTTTAAACTTACACTAGCTGTCCAAAAACAGCATCTATACTTCCTACCAGTGTTCTACTGAGTTTAATACATAATGTTATTCGTCAGGTAAATAATTTACTGTATGTGCTCATGAAAGCAGAACAATACAGAGATATATAACTGTGAAATTTAACAAAATAAATTGTTTGTATTAGCCAGATCTTCCAGCTTTTCATAGAGTACAATGTAAATAATTAGGACCTAAATTTTTCTATCCTGTGTATTGCCTGAGAGTAAGCCACAAAGTCAGAGAGAAAGCAGCTTATTTTCCAGTAGCTGCATGCGATTTTTGGTAGCATTACCAATAAATAACCAATATTTAAAATACAAGAAAACCTGCTTGTATATGTGCTAAAGCAGTCAATGAATATTGGAGGGTGTTAATACACACGCTTTTCTTAACAAAAAACACGTGAAATGTATGTTGCTGTTATTAACAGATGGGAGGTTGACAGAAAACTAGCTCTTTGTTTTACGTCACTTAAATTTGATTCAGAGCCTCTTGGTACTGTTTTCCTACAGCACAAGTTTGGCATTCATTGAACTCTATATAAAAGAGTAAGTCTTGTTCTCACAAAAAATCGATGGTTAAGTGCTGTTTCATCTTTCAAGCTAAAAAAAAAGTGTCCTACCAAAAAATCAGGAGAGAAGACAAGACACTGTTGACTATTGTGTCATTTATGGATTCCTTTGTATCCTTAATGTCCTTTAGACATCATCAATATTTTTGGATTTTAAACCTCTCTGCATATAATGAATTAATTTTGCGAACACTACAAATGGCCAACATAGGACTGAATTCTTCAAAGATTTTAAAAATTGCCTGCTCAGTATTTTTCTGGTTTCTTATATATATTTACCACTTATTTTCTTTCTTTTGCAGATTGTAGCTTTGCGTGAACAAAATGCACACATTCAAAGGAAAATGGCAGCTGGGGAAGGGTCAGCTGAATCAGAGCATATTGAAGGAATGGAGCCAGGGCAAAAGGTTCATGAAAAGGTATAAAATGTTAGTTGCCATTAAATCTAACAATCAGTGTGATAAATAATCATGCTTTATATTTTAGTAATGTGAATATTTTATGGGATGTCCGTTTAGAGTATTGTCTGCCTACTGAAACAAATATGAAAAATTTAGCTTGTTTAAATGGAGAACAAATGTTAATGGGCAGGTCCTTGCTCTTTGATGGGTTATTGAGTTAGACCCATCGTTTATAACAAATTTTCTTGGAATTTTTTGCATAATGCTACAATTAAGATTACTATATGCTGCCAAGTGATCCTTTGTACACTGCGTACAGAACAAGGGGTAGTGGTACATGTGTGTGGAAGGCTGTATACGCAAACATTCCCACAAAAATAGACCCTATGGGGGTAACAGAGACCTAAAAACTAGAAAAACCAACTTTTTTCTGTGCTGCCTATAGATATTCTTCAAATTCCTGTCCATACTCGTATAGAGAGAAGCTGCTTACTCAGCACTCCTTCAGTAGGCAATAGGTGTATAGAATTCAGGCCAAGTATTTGCAGCTTAATGCTGAAAGGCAACAAAATGTAGAGACTGATTTAGAAAAAAGGTTTTCTCCTAAGCCTTAGATTTCCATATTGATAAAAACCAAGTTGAGCATCTTCCTCTTTTGCTTCAGAATTATTAAATTGATAGCATAACATAACATTTGGCAGACAGCTGAAATGAGTAGAGCTGCTGCTTGGAATTGTGCATTTTTGTGTAATGCCGTATGACGAACACTGGCATAAATCATACTTAGAAAAAATAGCTGTCATCATTACTTATTTTATAGGCAATGCAATTTACAATGGTGTACTTGCAGTGCAAGCATTAATTTTACACATTTTGCAGTTTATGCATATTTTCCTTCGAGTAATCTATGTGTTTGAGAAACACACAGTAAACAAATACTGTTCAGCTACATTCTCCTCTTTGCAAAATCTTACTCACAGACACATCCGTGAAATTTTGAAAAACGGTGTACACCCCACTCACTTGTGTTTTTAAATGCAACCACACTGTTTAGCTGAAAGTCTCTCATTTTCCACTTTCTTCTCAAGCCATGTCTTTTGATTTGAGCCACTAGGTTCGTTACTTGCAAGCAGAACTAAGTAGAAATAAGACTATCCATCTTTTAAGAAATCTGCATATTTAAACACTAATGAGAGGAATTAAATCCAACATAACATATTATTATCAATTTTTTTCTTGGATGTTTCTACAATATTATGTCTAGAAAACTCCTATGCTTCCTAATAAAAACAATTTAGGTTGGTTGGGTTAAGCTGAAATAAAGGTTTGTGCTTAGTGGCTTTTGCCCCTTGTGGTAAGGAAAGCATAACGGATATGGACGTAAGAGGAGGCTGTATTGACACCCGATCAACCAGTGCACTCTAATTCACACCCTCTGCTCTAGCTGCTCTCTACCTTTCCACATTTACCTTAGGGGCCATCATCAATTCCTTATTACTTAGGCAAGAGAAACTTAAAAGCTAGAAAATATAGAAACTTGCAAAGAGGTCAACTTGCACAAAGAGAAGAGCTTTAAAGGACTTTGAAAAATTGTTTCAAAGATCACCTGACAAAGATCACTTGCTGTGGGAATTAAGACGCAACCATTTCTGTTATCAGATATTCTCCTGCTTAGATCTGTGACCACTTGCTGCCACCCAGATCCTTCACTTAATCTCTAAGGACAATAGCCTGATTTCCCCACAAGCAAAAGCCAGGAAAGAGAGAACTCCCAGTGAATAAAGTGCCCATTGGGAAGTCTGTTGAGAAGCAATTAGGGATGCTGCAACAGTGGGACTGAACAGCCGAAAATAAGATATTGTTAATAAGTAGTTTATTTTCAAATAAACTCATTGTTCCCTACTGGTATTTACTTCAGCTTCCATAAGAACCATGAAAGTTAAATTACTCAGTAAAACGGTATTTTCAGAAATGATAGTATGCAAATTAGGAAGCATTGAAGTCGTTTTGGAAAAGAGGGGATCTTCTGATGTTTGTACACCTTAAACGTCCACCATTACAGTATCCCTTTCAGTTGTAATTTTATTTTGCTTATTTCTCTCTCATAATGGAAAATATTCCTAAATCCTGTGCCACGTGTTTTAATTCAAGTATGTAAAAAATCATTGCAATAATTCTTCTGAAGTTAATGGAGTTTTATCAGAGATTAATTAGCCTGAGGAATGACTTTTTTTATCCTCAAATGTGCCATGGATGTATCAAAAGTTTCCTGATAGACAAATCCACTTCAGCATGAATTTCTGTTACACTGAAGGCACAAAGCCTGAGTATTTAAGTGCAGTGTAAATCAGGGTGTTTCTCCTTGGAAGCACACTGGTCCTACCCATAGTAAGGGCAGTTTTACTCAAAGGAACTGGTAATTCCCTTCAGAACAATACCAGAATCAAATGGAAACAGATACATATACCAGGAGAGGTAAAAGAGCCTGATACTTCTGGTGCAATGAAGACCAGATGTTACATTTTATGAGGAACTCAGAGCCGTATATAATTACTTTTTGCAAGAACTAAACAGCTGGGTCTATTTTGCTTTATAATATACCTCAGGCTGTCATATTTAGCTTATTTAAGAATCACATTTTTTCTTCTTACTCATAACACTAACATATTACAATAATTAAATCAAACGTTCAAAATTAAATCAGTAGGTTATGAATATAAAAATCTGTGAAAACGTTGACAACAATTGTAGACATTGTATCCTGTAGGAGTAAAAGGTGTTTTGCCAAGGCAAACATAGTGGGTTAAAGTGTTCAGAGTGCAAATCAAATACTACTAATAAAAGTAGCAGGTGTCTTTCAGAGCAATCACCAGAATCTGTTCTGGTTTTTGGACTTGATTATTTTTGGATTTTCTGATGTATGTTTTTGTATGATTGAAAGAACACTGCAGAAAACTTCCAGTTTCAGTTTTTACTGAAACTAGTTTATATCACATACATTCCTTTGTTTTGAATGAAGAAATTAAAAAATCTTTCCTTTCAACTGGTAGTATAGTGAAGTGGCAGAGAAAGGAGTGAAGGAAAGACGTATGGAGCCCTCATCAGAAGCATCATTTAAAATAAAGTCTTAGTAATGAAAGAACACCAACTCTCAAAGGGATTTCTGGAACGTAGAGAAAGTTTGCTGTAAGGATGCTTTGTTTGCCTGTTTTCTGAGAATGCAAGATGTATAAAATGTAGTGGGAGGGAAGTATAAAAAGTAGTGGGAGACATTAATCGTGCCCCAACGCATGCACATTCTAAATCAGAGAAAGAATACACTTCAGACGCAAAATAGGTTTGACAAGCAGATGATGGCTTTGTTTACAAGCAGTGCAGATATCTTTCTGGTTTTCTAATGATCTCTTTCTGAATTAATATTGATAAAGCTAATTAAAGAATCCTGTGCTGAGGGGGACTTTATGAAGACTGATGGCTTGACACACCTGGGGAGGTGAGGAGTATTGAGTGAAAAGAATCATGGATATAACCTGCAGTTGGCTTAGAAGTGCTCATGAATCTAAGAAGTCTAGGAGTGTATGCAGTATTCTTTCAGAAAGAGTCTAGGCAAATATTTTTTAAGTACTGTAGTGCTTAATAGTTTAGTATGTCTGCATGGCTATGAATACTTAGTGCTCACCACTATAGCATAAAGAGCTCCATTACTTATACATGGTTTAAATGATAAATCCATAGACTCCTCAAATCTGTCAAGAAATCAGTTCTTTGCTTGTTTCATAGAAATTAATTTGCCTCGCAGTCGTACAAGTTTCTTTCCCTTTTTACCTAGTAGAAACCCCTATATGCTACTACTGTATTAAGCCTGTTAAAACACAGCTTTAAAGGGGAAATTTTACAGGGGAATTTCACATTTCAAGTACTCTGATAGCTGACAGCATTGGCTGACTGACCTTTGCTGGATGATTTACTGCAAGGAGTTGCCAGGACATAATTTCTAATGGTAGAATGGGGAGACAACTAAGGAAAAGGTGCTAGTCAGGGCACATGAGGATGGAGTTTGTGTGTATAGTTTGGTTAGAACAGCTAGATAGCCCTTATAATAAAGGAGCAGAACTGATTGCTCTCTCCTCTATGAGAGCTCAGAAAGTCTTCTACCAGTGTAAAAGAGAAACAGGCAGGCATTTTAGAAGAGACCAGCAACAAGAAAAAAATGCCCACCCATCAAGTGAATGCACTCCTCTCCCTCATTTTGCAAAAGGACTAAAGTGGGACAGATGATCACAGACATCAGAAAGATGAAAAAGAGCTGAAAGCTGATCAGGAAACAAATATTCTAGATCTTTAAATTAGTAATAAAACTAGGAATCTTTTGACGGCTCAGTAGAAAGTGCAAGAAAGTGAGGATGTTTAGAGAGAAAAGTGCTGAAGAAGGTAGCTATTTTTATATCAGTAGTGGGGCGGGGAAAAAAATTCCAGCTGAGAGATTATATTTGATAGCTGATTAGAGGTTGGAGACAATTCGGAGTAACCGAAGAGGAGACCTCTAATGATCAGGAGATTACTGCCTGACACAGACCAAAATGTGTGAAACAACCTAGAGAAGTAGAGTAATTTTCAAACACAGAGGCAATCAAACACTTAGAAATGACTGTGACAGCTTAGGTGTGACGCTACTGTTTTTGGCATAGCTTTACACACACTGGTTTGTGTACTGGGTATATGGGTGATGACCATGCTGCTTTTGCTTGTTTAGTTGTCCTTTGGGGTTGATCTATTGCATAGCAGTGTAACTCTGTTGGTATCAGTTTCTTTTGAAGGTTTTGTATGAGGCATTTGAATGGAATGGGGTGGAAAAACTCTACACTATAGCAAAAAGCATCCTCTGGTAACTTATTTATTCTTAAATCTCAAACAGTATCAATAAGTATTACTCTTTGCAGCACTGATTTTTACTCTTGCTTTCATAAAAGTGGCCTGTATAATTTAGCTTCCTTTGGAGATAATTTTACTTACTTTTTGATATTTCTATACTATAGAATTCAGGCAAGTTCATTTGACCTGCTAAGTAAACTGTATTTCTGTCTCTTCCCTGATGATGTGGCCTTCATAACCAGATCTTCTAAGTTGGAAGGAACATCTCCACCATTAAAGAGCTAAAAATAATCTTTTTTTCTCCTGGAATTTGGGACTAAATTTCCATGTGAGGACCATGGTGAAAAGGGGATTTATGGTGCAATGGACTTGCTAGTACTCCTTTAAAAAAGAATTTGGAGAGTGTCTTAGTAAAGAGTAGACATAAGGTACAAAATTCTAGGGTATAAACAAACAAACCCACAAACAAAAAAGGAGAATACACATTCGCACAAAAGCCCCAACTACACAACCCACTGCTTACACCATAAAAATACTTGTTTGTTCTAGGAAATCTAAAAGACCAGATTTCTGAATTTTTAGGTTACTTTCCATTGTTCAAAGGCACCTTATGGTTAGACAGAGCTTAATTTAGTTCTCTGACCTGGAAATGCTTATGCTTATGGGCATCCTGAAAATCACCTGTGCTTGTACTACCAAAACTAAGAGGCAAAAATGAGGAGTTCTGTCAAGTTAATGGGTCCTGTCTCTGGTGCAGGTTGTTCAGATATAAGCCCATGAGATGTTATTGGTTTCCTTATGACCACTCTCTGAGGTTAAATTGTAGCACAAAATAAATAATTAACTACTGGTGGATTGTATTTAAAGCAAACCTTTTGTGTCAAATGTTACACAACTGGAGAGAAAATATCACGTGGAGGTGTTTTTATTTTTTACTGTTCTTGGCATTTGCTTTTAAAAAATTAGGGTTTCATGTCTATTTTATCACTTATGTAGCTGAATGTAAGTTCTTTCTTCAAAATAAAATGGTAAAGAACTTTGTTACATAACCTGGGACAATTTTACCGTTCCTTTTGCTAACTTCTGTGGACTGGTGTCCCTAGTCTTTTTTTTTGTTTTACCTTATGTGTAGCTCCAATCAGTTTGCCTCCAGTGTCATCTATTGCTAGGGTTTAATTGAAAGGGAAGTATGAATTAGACTAACAGAGACTACAGTATTCTGGATTAGCCTAATTCTACAATTTCTCATGGTGTTCCTTTTACCATTGTTCTTGGTTTATATTGGTAAACTAGTCTGCAGCTGGTTTTCCTTTTATTATCTCATGGTGGAGAGAAGCAGCAATATAGGGGGCAATTTATGGTTATTTGTAATGCTCCAATTTGCAGTCCTCCCTGCTGACACTCCTATGTGAGCAGCAGATTGTCTTACTGGAGTGCTTCTTGGATGTTGAAAGAAAGAAAACCAGATTCCAGGGATGTTATTTTACTTTTCATACTGCTCAGTGGTAGGGAGCATTTACTTTCCTCCTCCATTTCCACAGACCTTAAGAAATTAAAATTTTACTTCTCCCCTTTCCACCCCAAGCATTTCTTGTTTAAGCCCTATTGTCCCCTCACTCCTGTCTCTGCTGTGTCACTGGTTTTAGTTAGTACCATCACTGTCATCAGATTTACTTGATGATTATTCCATTCTATCTGTTTCTCTTCCTATCTTGTTTCACTATATTTGGGTGAGTGTAAAGGCTTGCTTTGTGAAGGAAGGATATCTCTAAAACCCTTAGTAACAACCACTTTATTTATGTTATATCAGTTATTTATCTGGTGTGGTGGTGTGGTGATGTGTTGATATAACAGAAAAAAAGCAAAAAAAACACCGGCTGACAAAAACCCACAACTGGCTGTTGCTCTTTCCCTCATTCTTCCCAGGAGAGGAGGAATGCAAGTGCTGCATTGCTGGGTAGAGATGTCATTGCTCATATACCTTTGTTTGCTCTGACCTAGTCCAAGACAAAATGTCTTAAGGTTCTATTGGGCCTTTCAATCTGATGCCAGCCAGATTTCTCATGTGGCTGAGAAACCTGTGGAAAGGGGCAGGAGCAGAGGCCAGAGGCCTCTTACAGTGCATGTAGCAGGTGGGCACACACTGCAGCTGTGTGTACCTGCCATGTCTGTAGAATCCAAAAAAGATGAGGGGGAAAATATATGATGATGCTGCTTCTGCAGCATTGCAGTCTGAATAAGTAAATGTGATAGAAACAGATGGACTATATGTATTGGGTAAACTAGATAGCAAAAAAACCCTCAAAACAGTGAAGCATGTGAGTTATTTGCCACATTTATTTTTTTGAGGAAAAATAGCCAGTGATCATAGATTCTTTTATGTGAACTAATTGAGCTTAAGGAGTATGTCCGTATGTGGCTTCTTCATGACCACTTTTGATAGACAGCATCACGAAATTCGTTGAAGACTTCATCTGGATGATTAATTTCTAAGACAGACCTAGGGACCATGTACATTTTTTGTTTTCTCTGCTGGATTGTTTTGACCAGTTAGAAACTTTTCTTTAACATTTCTTCTTTAAAGACTTCCTAATTGCTTTGGATTACTTTCAGTACTTCCTTTTCCACCACAACTAATTTGACACTATTTCCACCACCACAACTAATTTGACACTATTTCTTCCATTTTGGGAGGATTCGGGGTAGTATAGAAATATGATACTTAAGAATGTCTATTTTGAAAGCTTTTTTTGAGCATGCTCTTCTGAAAAGATATCCTTTAGTCCTTCAGCTAATAATTAGCAGAGATCTATTCAATTTCATTGTTTTAAAAATTCAACCAATTGTTTATTTACAAAGGATTGCAATTAATATACAGCAACAACATTGTCATTGATTTATTAATTGCAATGCATTGCAATTCATACACAGCATCAGCAACAAGAAGCTCCTTGAATGCCAGGAAACAAAAAACTTCAACCAGATAAAAAAAGTTTAGCCAGAGAAAGAACAAGAAAGGAATCAAACAAACAATTACAAGACAAGGGACATGGACATTATTCAGAAACCTGGAAACAGAGAAGATGCAGCAGTTCTGTCACTCCAGCTTATTCCATAGGAAATTTCTCTGGAGCAGAGGAGGTTCCTGCTCCTGTCTCTAATTCAGAAAATGAATTTGAATCATCATCTACAGAATGTCTTTTGCTTCTACTGACATAGCATATTTTCACATTCTTTTTCAAGCTGTTTTTGCGTGGGAGAGAGGGGAAATTATACTGTTGATAAAAATCCTCCTTAAAAACTGAGGAATGTTCTATCAATTATTCCTTGAATTAATACTTAATAACTTTCTACCTGTGGTCTTTTGAAGTGGTTTCTGTATGTAATGTACCCATATAATAGATATATCATAAAATAATAACAAGGCATAAAAGTGACAAAATATCAGTTAAAATCCCCTGGTAATCTTTTAAAGTATGCTTCAAAATTCTAAAAATACCAGATTTTAAACTGAGTTTTCAAAATTTTATTTGTGTCTTTCTAGAAAGCTTTTTTTAATCCTGATCTTACTAAGGAAAATTAAAATGTTGACATTTTTAGTAAGTTGGAAATTTTAAGAACCAGCTAGCTCTATGTATGATTGCAGGAAAAAAATGTAAAGTAAAAGTGAACAATGATTAGAATTAAAGCACTTTGCGAAAAGATTTCATCAAAGAATTATGAGTGAAGTTAATGTGCATCGATCAAAATACTTGCATGCTTAATTGTCAGTCACAGCATTGGTTTACTGGTGAGAGACAAATTCTAACTGCAGTATCATTTGTCTTTCCAGAAATCTCAAATACTGAGTAAATTAGTAGAAAAAAATTAGTTTTCAGGTTTAATTTATATGTAGTTCAGTTATTAATATCTTAAGGAAGAAAAGCTTCATTCATGAAAAGAGAATACTTCTCTTGCAGTGAACACACTCCTAGATATCACAGGTTGCCATTTCATAATTACCAGGGTTTATATCACATAAGGTACCTGAACACATGCCATTTATTGCATTTGAGATTTGGTATTTGGCTTATTAAAACCTTGCAGCATTCCTGGACTGCTCTTCAGAGAGCTGCAGGGTGAATTCCATGCGAGATAAAATTTGATAGTTTGTGAAAACTGCTAAAGTTGCTGTATGAGATTAAAACTGTGAAACAGATTATAATTGTCATAGATAAGAACTTTATTTTAAAGTTTCAAAATGGAAGAAGGTATGATGGTTTGTCTGTGTTATCTTGTTCGAATATTTGAGTACTATTTTGTTTGTGTCTGCTGCATATTAATAGCATTTTTATTCAAGTAGACTAATTTAACACTTTCCATACATCAAACTGAGAGTAAATAAGTTTTTAATTTGCTATGGTCATTTACCATGGTGTCCTGAAAGTAGATGAATGATGGTTCAGCAGCTAACATAAAATATCTAAAATATAGTTAGCTAGTGTAAAGAATATAACTTTGCAACTGAGTTATTTGATGTAATGAATTTTTAGAGTAATTTTATTCATTGATGAGCAGAAGGGCAGGTGGTCTTGATCTGGGTTCATTTTATGGCTGATTGAGAAAAGAACGTTTTTAAAGCCATTTAATAATGTTCTTAGAATGTGCTAGAAGATTTCTGTAAAAATACATTTTGACAACAATAATACAAAGTGCTAATGAAAGCAATCCTGGTTTTCCCTCAGCTCTTGCTAGGAATTTTTCATATATACTTTGCTATACACATTATCACCTGAAGGACAATAAGCGTTTTTTAGGGCCAATATTTCTGTAGGATGTTTAAAATTACAGTTACAACAAAATACTTTGTTCCTGTGCTTTATAATATAAATTTAACCAATAAGATTGTACAGAATCAAGAAAGCTAATGACAGGTTAGGCACTTTGGTTTTATTTTTTAATGTTCCAGGTCAAATCAAGTATTTCTGGTTTTGTTGGTTCTTTTTGCCTAGATTTTTGACATGAGAGAATTCAATTTGTATGAAACCATAGTCTTAGCCTATGCTGGAAAAGGTTAATGTGAATATCTATTGTAATGAGGGAGTACCAGCAAGTCCTGCTGGTGAATGCACTTCTATCATGAAATCGTTTATTTGCAATATAAATCATATTGCTGATATCCCAAATGCACTGTGTGTAATGGAATCTTGATTTTTTTTTTCTTTATAACTATATTCATACCGAGGCTTTCAGCAGCACATAAATTACTTCAGCAGAACTTGTTTCTAATGTAAATCTAACCAGTATGTTGTCCAGACTGAAAGCACTTTCTGGTACGGTGAGTTTGTGGTTTATTACAAACAATAGAGATGTTTGTAATATTTATTGATTATTGATTTATTACAAACAATAGAGATAGATGTTTCCTGTCTGCAGCATGGTGTATTTTGCAAATGACATTAACTTTGTTTAAGTTAAAATGCTGTGTAAGTTTAGTTAAGATCAATGAAAAGAATTTGATGATTTTTTAGAAGTATTGTTGTAATCTGTACTCAAATAGTCATAACGCCAAACTAAACCTTTTTATGCATAGTATTCAGCTCTTAATGCAAGTGTTTACATCTCTCTGTGATGCTACATTCTGGAATCCATGGAATTAAATCTTTTGCTATTTTTTGCTATATTTTGCTATTTTTTTGTAACTATACCTGTCTTATCTACCATGAAAATGGTTTTTTCCTTCCTAGTTATTTGGGTAATTTTTAAAATATTCTTTGCTTTAGAAATTCTTTAGAAATTCTGGAGTCCACGTTAAAAGATCATTAATCAATGTCACTTCTCCATTAACAGCGCCTATCAAATGGCTCAATAGACTCAAATGATGAAGCCAGTCAAGTTGTTGAACTTCAGGAACTACTGGAAAAGCAAAACTATGAAATGGCACAAATGAAGGAGCGTTTGGCTGCACTGTCTTCCCGGGTGGGAGAGGTAGAGCAGGAAGCAGAGACCACAAGAAAGGAGCTCATTAAAACAGAGGAAATGAACAGTAAATATCAGAGAGACATTAGAGAGGTAAGGAATTCACCACACTCACCTCACATTTCTTGATTGTTTTTCCTGTGATATCTGCTACAAACTGATAGAGGCCAATGTATATGGGTGGCAAAAGCTGAGCACTAATGAAAGCCCTTAAACATAGGAGACACAAAATTTAAATTAAGAAATAGTACTAGAAATTTATTCCTTTCTCTCAATAAATGAAAGTATAATTTAATTTTCCATCTCTTTCCTCCTCTTAAATTTGTGGTGTTTCTCAGTGTTCTCCAGCATATCATCTCTTAGGCAGATGTTCTCAGTATGTGTGGATGGTTGGCTTCTAGAATCTATTTTAATATGTACTAGTTATCTTTCTGTTACCCTGCTTCCTACAATATAGTTATTTCATATTAATTTATTTATGTGTATATATGTATATGCATTTGTATGCATATATTTAACCTGTTATTTCTAGTATTCTGGAAGAAATGTTCCTTCACAGTTTCTGATGCTTGGCATAGGTTCAAAGCCTCTTCACAATACTTTTAAGTACTTAAAATACTTTTAAGTATTTTATCAGTTTTATGTAGTTACAAAGACTAGTTTTCACTGATCCAGGGAACTGCAGGCCTGTCAGACTGACCTTAGTGCCCAGGAAGGTCATGGAGCAGATCATCCTGAGTGCCATCACACTGCATGTGCAGGACAACCAGGGGCTCAGGCCCAGCCATATCAGGTGTATGAAAGGCAGGTCCTGCTGGGCCAACCTGATCTCCTTCTATGATAAATTAACCTGTGCAGTGGATGAAGGAAAGGCTGTGGATATTACCTACATGAACTTAAGTAAAACCTTTGACACCATCTCCCACTACATTCTTCTGGAGAAACTGGCTGCTCATGGCTTGGACAGGTGCATTCTTCACTGGGTGAAAAACTGGCAGGATGGCCAGGCCCAGCGTGGGGTGGTGAATAGTGACATATCCAGCTGGTGACCAGTCACTAGTGGCGTTCCCCAGGGCTCATTACTGGGGCCAGTCCTGTTCAATACCCTCATTGATGATCCAGATGAGGGGATAAAAGGCACCCTCAGTAAGTTCACAGATGACACCAAGTCAGGCAGGAGTGTTGATCTGCTGGAGGGCAGGAAGGCTCTGCAGAGGGATCTGGAGAGGTTGGATTGATGGGCCAAGGTCAATTGTATGAGGTTCAAGAAGGTGAAGTGCCAGGTTCTGCACTTGCATCACAACAACCCCATGCAGTGGTACAGGCTTGGGGAAGAGTGGCTGGAGAGCGACCCAAAGGAAAAGGCCCTGGGGATGCTGGTCAGCAGTGGCTGAACATGAGCCAGTGTGTGCCCAGGTGGCCAAGAGGGAAAATGGCATCCTGGCCTGTATCAGCAATAGTGTGACCAGCAGGACCAAGGAAGTGATTGTCCCCCTGTACTCGGCACTGGTAAGGCCACACCTCAAGTTCTGGACCCCTCACTGCAGGAAAGTTGTTGAGGTGCTGGAGCGTGTCCAGAGAAGGGCAACAAAGCCAGTCAAGTGTCTCGGACACAATTCTGATGAGGGCTGCTGAGGGAGCTGGGGTTGTTTAGCGTGGAAGAAAGCAGGCTCAGGAGAGACCTTACTGCTGTCTGCACCTACCTGAAAGGAGGCTGTAGCAAGGTGGGTGATCTGTTCTCCCAAGTAACAAGTGACAAGACAGGAGAAAGTGGCTTCAAGCTGTGTCGGGGAGGTTTCATTTAGATATTAGGAAAAATTCCTCCACTGAAATGGTAGTCAAGCATTGGATCAGGTTGCCCAGGGAAGTGTTAGAGTCGCCATCCCTGTAAGCGTTCATGAAATATGTTAATATAGCATTTGAGGACATGATGATGCTACATTTATTGTGTGACTTGATGTTCTTAGAGGAGTTTTCCAACCTGAACGATTCTTTGATGTTATGATGTGTTTCTCCTTTTCCACCACTGCTACATTAAGTCACAAGGGGATTCTGATATCTCCACTCTATTTAACTTTTGGCAAATATTGCTGTCTCTCAGACACTCGATTGCCACTTGCTGTTTATCTTTTAAATACCACATTACACCAGCTATGGGCTTAATCGCTTTCATTTCATTTCTTCCTAAGAAGAGCTGCCACTAATACTTTTGCATTTAGAATAATTACCAAACGCCAGTGCAAAATGTGCTGTGAAACATGTTTGTAAAGGTGGAAGTACTTTTGATTACTTCATACTGCCACAAAAGATCGTCATCCCAGTGCAGAAAATTAAATACCTGCAACAAGAAAGGGGTAGTTTATTACGGTGTAACTTGTACAAATTATTGAAGTTCTTTTCTTGTGTATTTTAACAAATGGCATATGCAGTAACTATTTTTATGTTGGTTTTTTCAGCAATACTCAAAAAGATCAGCTGGATGCGGTACACTTTAGGACTAGCTATTTGGATCCATTTGTATGATCATTATGTCTTGAAAAATAATCTCACTTCAAAACTGCTTTCATAATGTAATGAAAAGTAATCAGTAAGACACGCCTATCAGTAAATATTTTCATTATGTAGGGTTATGTGGCAACATGCAAGTCTTCTTAAGAGCCAGACACAACTTGAAAGCTAATCAAATTTTCTAATTTCACTAAAATTTATTGAAGAAAAATTAACAATATATTAGAGAGAGTAATGAATAACCTAGCTAAATTATAGCAATTGACTTCAGTGAGACCAGCTTTTAAAACCTAAGAAAATAGCTCAAGATTTTAGAGAAGTCTTACCCATAGCATACATGCATAACATACCCATATGTTATGGCTATGGTTATGTACCCAACATTACAGTCACTTGTTTTCCTGAAATTTCAGGACATGTCACAAGATGCCTACTACACGTTCTTCAGAAGAAAATTTTAGCAGAACCCAGGAATAAGTATAGGAATGTACGTGTATTTTTTTTCGCCATGTCACTGCAGTATGTTTCTACTATCGTGTAATGGTATCAACTTTTATAAATTTTGATCCAGCTGTTGTTTAAAAAGCAAGCAAGTAAATATGAGCTTTGTTGGCTATGATTTTTGGATTGAAAAATATAGAAACTAGAAACATATAAGAAAGGTGAAGTTTGCTTCTGTTTGCTGTATTCAACAGCTCCTGCTGCACTAGGGGAGGTTTAGGTTGGACATGAGGAAGAAATTCTTCATGGAAAGGGTAATTGGGCATTGGAATGGGCTGCCTGGGGAAGTGGTGGAGTCACCATCCCTGGATGTGTTCAAGAAAAGACTGGGTGTAGCATCCGTGCCATGGATTAATTGACGAGGTGGAGTTGCATCATGGGTTGGACCTGATGATCTCAAAGGTCTTTTCCAACCCGGTTGATTCTGTGATTCTGTATCATAACTACAAGAAATCCCAAAGAATTCTCTTTAAAACTGAAGGTTTACTCCTGAGCATACCTTACGCTCCTTTCTACTGTTAGCATGAAAATTAAACCGGTATAAAATTATGAAGCATTTTAATTGTGCAATTCCTGATGGGGGTTTTCTGACACATTAGGCAATGGCACAAAAAGAGGATATGGAAGAAAGAATAACTACGCTGGAGAAGCGCTACCTCAGTGCTCAGAGAGAATCCACCTCCATACACGACATGAACGATAAGCTGGAAAATGAACTGGCAAACAAGGAAGCCATCCTGCGCCAGGTGCTGTACCTGCATTAGTCAGTTGTTTTCTTCATACACAATGAGAATTAATGTCAATTTACTATAAGAGGTTTCCATTAGGTGAATCTGTTCAGTTTTAATCAACAGATCAGTTAATCTAAAAAATCCTGAATTGTTCAGCATCTCTAAATGTCATATCAGCTACTACAGCCGTGAACAATAATTTCAATGTGTACATTCAATGTTGGAAAATAACTGTGTTTTCTGATAGAGTCTTGCATAAGCACACACAGTCTTATTCCCTAAGTAGTGGAATATATTTGCTTCTTATGTAACAACTTTGGAATTTTATTTTCTAAAAAATAGTATGAGTTAAAAAAATTCCTTTCTGCAGGAGATAAAAATTTGCATATAATATATTCTAATGATTTTACAGATTAGTAGAGTGCAAATAAAATTTTTAAAAGCTGAATGAACTGTGAATATGTTTTAAGAAACCTTATAACATGACTGTGCAGCTTTCTCTCATGGTACTTTGTTTCCATGGTGATTCCAAATCTGGAATATAAACTGAACATAAAACACTGCTTTTTAATTTGAAGAATATGATATAAACTGAAAGCAAATATGAAATGAATATAATTCTTACTGTATAATTCAAATCCAGCCTCAGTATCAGATTTCTTTTTTGCATAGCATGTTTTTAAACAATTTAAGGTGTTATTTGGGAAATTAGCCTGTGTGATGTGATAATCTCTGCATCTATAATTGTACGCTGATATATTTGCACACACATGCACACATCCCCGTGTGTGTGTGTGTCTATATGTATTTGACTACCTCTTCAGGGTAGAACTCAAACTGTCCAGCTTTTGCCAGCTTTCTTAGACTATTTTAAGAGGTATCTTCAATTGTCAGGGAAAAAGACCACCCAACGATGGGAAAGGAAGGTACTTGTATTGGAGTTCTTACTGCTGCCAATGTAAGTCATGCTGTGTTTCAGAGTTCTGCCTACTCAGAGCAGCAATCAAAACAGCTAGGCTTAGAGCATATGTGGTCAGACCTGAAGATGATTTGCAGCACTGAGATGGGAAAGGCCTAGATTTTCATGCTTTTTTAAGGATTAAAAAAGAATCTACAATCACATTCCTTTTTCTTTTTGTCTTGTATTACCTGGATTGAACAAGAAAGCAGCAACCATTAAAAGATCTTAATTGCATGGTGCATCTCAGTAGGCCAGAAAATGCTGCAGTTTTAAAAAGTCTTCTTATTACTCTTTAATAGTTATCACAGATTAATCAATTCCACCTCTGTAAAATGAGATTTAATTGTAATGAATGAAATGCCAGTTTTAACTTGTCATAATATACAATTGCATTCATTCAGAAAATTGTTTGGCAATTTACTCAGGGAATTCCATCCTTTCAGAAATGTACTTCTTTCCCATTTTAGTTCACATGTAAACTTTTTTGTGAGATGAACCATTTCTATTTGGAAAATTCTCATTTTACTGGCACCGGTACTATTTTGCTCAGATAAATACCACTTCCATGAGTGGAGCTTTTCATCTTAGTGCCATTTTACAACTCCTTTTATTCACCTTGGTGAGATCCTTGAGCCTCAAATCAGTAGTAAGACTGGCAGCCTACACTGTTCCATGCTTGACTTAATATCTCTCCAGTAACCTCTCCCACACTGAGGGGTGTTTTGCCTGTTAGTGAGTTTTGCTATCATTTCACTAATAGTTTAGACAGGGAAGGAAAATCCCTAATGTTGATTTTTATCTTTTATTCTTGTCTTTGGCCTTCAGTTGGAAGACAAAAACAGACAGCTGCAAGAGCGTCTCGAGCTGGCTGAGCAGAAGCTGCAGCAGACGATGAGGAAAGCTGAAACCTTACCTGAAGTGGAGGCTGAACTGGCTCAGAGAATTGCAGCTTTGACTAAGGTACTGAGAAACAGGCTCACTTCAGAAGCCCCATTGTTTAACACTGGTTTGCAACCTGATTCCTCACCTCAAGGACAAAACTAAGGTAGCATCGAGCTGATTTGAAAGAAGAAAACGTTTCTGGATAAGTATGGGCACAGGATTGGTTTCAATGCCGTGTTTGTAATTCTTAGTGCTTTGGTGACAGGAAAGGTAGCTATCTTTAAGTTAGCCTAGGCTATATTTACAAAGGATTCATGTATTTCCAACACATTTGAGCATTACTTACTCTAGGAGGACTCACTTTACTGTGAAAGAGTTTCTAATTTAAGGGTAGGCAGTGAGGGAAGCCCCTTTCCTACAGGTACTTAGCTCTTCTGGATGTTTTCATATACCATGTATATAAACAACACCTCGTTTTATTACAATAAGTGCTATAAAATCAAATCCTGGTGGCAGGTGGGATCATTTGTGCGGCACAAATGAAGACAGCTTGCAGTACATGCTTACGAGGTTTGCTTTGAATGATTCTTTGTATCATATATCTGCAAAGAGAAATGTGAAACCTTGAGCAGATTACAAACTGTTTTTTCTGATAAATTTATTATATGGCTGCTATCTTGCAGAGAAATAAGAAGATAAAGATAAATTTTCGATAGCATTTTTTTATATTTGGACTTTAATGCTTTCAGGTGTGCATGTAGGTAATACTATAGCTCGAGTATTACCAGCTTCATAAAGACATACTATGAGGTTTAATCTTCATCTCTTAAAATCAGACAAAGAAAAATGAATTTAAGAGACTGTATTACATATAATTCTGATTTATCTAAGCTTTCCTTTTCCTATTGCCAGGGAATACTTCTAACTACTTATGAGCTATTGAGCTCATAATGAGCTGAGCTATTTTTAAATTTGATGGACTTTTTCAGTTCTTATGTTTTCCCATTTTTAGTGAAGCCTTAAATGCTGAGCAGCTCATTAATAAAGTCTGATTTTTAAGTAATTTAGTTAAAACAAAGAAAGAAGAAAGAAGAAGAAACAAAGAAAGGAAGGCTTTGGGTGGGATTTGTGTAGGGTTTTTTTTAATTAAGGCAAGATCATTATTCAGTAATCAAGGGTTTGTGCTGTCACTTTAGGTTTGTATGAATGGGTGTGAATCTGAAGGAAAGACTGAAAATTGGGGGAGGTGGTGGGGGGAGGAAGGCAAGAAGAATCAGCAAAAAGAGCCACAGGAAATATGAAATAAATTTCATTGGATTGTAATAAAAACTCAGGTGCACATAACAGCAATCCCTTGGCATTTTAACTTTTTTTTCCCCAACTGTTTCTGATTCAGCATATATTCTAATGCCCTCAGTAGCTTAAAAATACTGTTTTCTATTTTAAGAGGATTTTTCCTGAATAAGTTCTCCAGCAATTAGCCACCAGTAAGTATCTGGCAGTCTCAAGCATGTCTTTTCTTGCAACTGCATTTTTCCTTGAACATATATTAATGACAAATATTGTAAGAAGAAATCCCATTTCAACCATGCAGAACACTCAGGGACTTCCATGAAATACTGTTGTTATTGTGACCATAAAGCTGCAATATACATCTCCGTTTGTCCTTTTACATTATTTCATGGGATGTGGTTAGAGAGCTGTGAACAGAGCTGATGCTCCACCCCATTTCACTTTGATGTGTCTGATCGAAGTTTTTGCCAAGTGGGAAACTCTGAAAAGTATGTTAGGTTATAATGCTGGTTCTGTTCATTTCTCAGTGATTACATGAAAAACTGAAGACATGTATTTCAGTTAAAATTGTGCTGCCTTGGAATACGTGACATGAGGAAGGATGTCATAATTTGGCCAATAGGCTAAATAAGCCTTTGGCTTATGTATCTTGTGTATAATGTCTTTGCAAACTGTAGAGCTTATTAAAGTGCTGGTTTGACAGCTCTGAAGTTTAAAGTCCATTACTTTTCATGGGTCACATAAGTGTGGGTCTGAACCAAGGACAACACTGTAATCACTGCAGCTTACTCAAGCAGTTTTAAGTTAGAGCTGGTGTGCTCTTATGTGTGGTCAGCTATTCACTGACAGCTGCAAGACCTACCTAAGGGGCTGAATAATTCTTAATTAATTTTGTCTTGGTTGGACTCTATGCCAACATACATGCTATCTGTAGGACTCAAATTATCTGGCTGCAGAATCTCCGAAGTCTGCCTACCTGAGCTATGTGATCACTGCAGTGTCTATGTATACTAAGTAAAAGATGAGCCTGCAAATGAGCTACTACTGTGCTAAAAAAACAGTCAAAACTGATTCTCCTTCCTTTAGTACAATCTCAATGAAAGTGACTTCTCTGAGATTAATGGGGTTACAATCATATGGAAGAGGTGAGTTAAGCCTAACATGCTTTATATGTATTTTAAAGGAAAGTAATACGGGTTATGTTCTTCACTGTGGGTAAAATATAAGACCGATTACTTACATGTGGAGATAAACCAGAACAAATATGTTCTGGATTTGGCTGTGATTATTTCCCCACCACCATCCGCCCCCACCATAGATTTAAAAGATGCATGTTGTAGTTCTGCATTCAATTTTTTACATTCTTGCTCATAATAAATCTGGGTTGGGATTCTGCAAAAGAAGGATATAGATTGTGATCCTTCTATGGTGTCAGTTTTTAAAATTAGTTGGTTTTCCTTTTTTTTATGTATATAAGCTAGTGATATGTCTTTCTGCTACTTTTACATGCCCAAACTAGTTCATAAGGAGTGAACTTCCAAAAATTTGGACTGTACAGTGATCTTGGATAAGTACCCATAAATTTACCTGAATCATTTGAATTTTTCTTTGGCTTTGTTTTCACTGTGTTCTGCCCATTGGGTGAGCAACTGGAGGGTTAGTCAGCCTGTGGCAGACTAACCTGGAACAGCATGATCCCATATACTGTGCTGTCCTGCCTGGCCATCACACTGGTATCTGTCTGGTCATGACAAGAAGCACAGCTCTCAGCATGTATCCCAAGATTTAGATTCCCATGACTCATTGAGCCACCTTCTACTCACTCTCACAGTATTGGTTTGTTTGCCTGCCCTGGAGAAGAGGCAGTTCCTAGTAGAAAGAACCTCCCTCCTGTATTAACCTTTCTTTATCCACAAAATGTTTCTTTTCCTCGGAAGTGAGCATCCAGAATCTTCAGATGGTTGGTCTGCCAAACACAGTTTCTCCTTGCATGTGTTCAAGGAGGGGTCTATTAGAGCCAGCCAGCATCCACCTACTTCCCTTCACTCACTCCCACTAGTAGTCCTTCACCCCTGGGTGCTTGTACAGCAGAGGTACCAAGTCACTTCTCTGATCACAAGACAGCAGTGAGCATTTTACTCCATCATTCCTGTATGCAGGTCACCAGAAGTACCAGCCATGCTTTTCAGCTGCGTTAGAGAAGCACTGAGATGGAGAAGAGGAAACCATATCATAATAAATCACATTTAGCATAGTAACACCTTCAGTTAATTTTAAAGGTGATAAAAAATGACTTGAGAGTTGGAGGCAAGTTGGACATAATGCTTGTTTTGTGCCAGTGTGGGGATGTGATTTGCTTTAAGCAGGGAGGAAGTTGCAAAACAAGTAAAAGGAGAATGTCTGCCATGAAAAGAATGCAAAGAGGAGAAAAAAGTTCCCCTGCAAGAAGTGGATGTAGTTAATACAGAAACCTCTCTGAGAACAAGGGAGAGAGACAAGATGTTGTGTTAGCTGGAAAAGGAAGTTGATAAATCCTCTTACAGGCTAAAAAAATTATAAATCTTCAAAGGGGAGGGAAGTCAAAGAAAATGTCACATTTACAACACATTCCTGTCTTCTCAAAACACCCCTCTTATTATGCTTCCCTTTTCTCAGGAGATTTTGCCCTAATAGGAGGAAGAAATGAAAGAAGCAAATTCAACAAAGTTAAATTGAAGGAGTTGCTTACTAAACTTGGGAGGTGCAGAAGGTAGCGGGAAAGTGAAGGAGGGGAAAGAATGTGTGACTGTCTAGTGACTGAAAGGTTGGGGTTTAGAAAAAAGGGACACCTAAGCCAATTCATTTTGTCACATTTGTAACAGGTTAGATGTGAGCATGTGAGCAAGTAGCTGATAACTTTGTGAGGTGTTGCAACTCTGTCACCGTGATCACCTATTTTCACCTTCAACTTCATAGCTCAGCTCAATAACACATTCTTTCTTTGTGAATAACTCCCTTATTCTAAGGTTAGGCTAAAGAATGTGTACCATAAGATGCCAGTAGAAAATCTGGAGGGTCAGGTGTTCAAAAGTCAAGGTCTCAAAACTGGGGAAATTGCTGGTACCAATTAGGAAAGTTTAGATTTGTTCCTGCTGCTCAGCACAAGGAAAAAATTCTGGCACCTATATCATACAAGTGATTTCTGCATCTGAAATTGGATTTTTCTCTTCAACTAGAAAGACTTAGAAAATGTGCAGTGCCATCAGTAACAGATGAGGTGAAAGCAACATCTTTTTTGTGGGTGCAGCAGCAGGAGCACCAGCAGAGTTTTAACAGGGTTAGAGATCACACAAGCTGCTTTGGTATTCCCTCAATGCAGAGTTTTCCTCCCTGTTACTACTTTGTGCTGGTTATTCCATGGCATGTAGAGAGCAAAGTGAACGTTAAGACTCATGCTGGTTTCTCATTGGGGTCAGACATCATTAGTATTTGTCCGTATATTTTTAATCCAGTTTAAGATGCATGATTTCCCAAGTCTATTTATAAATGAATGTTCTGACTAAATGCTTTAAATGATAGTTGCTGAATACCACACAATGTGTCTTATTAATTCTCCTGTACCAAGTACTAGCAAACAGGCATGCAAGTCTTATATTGAAGAAAGAATGTAGGGTAAGGTCTGCCAAGAAAGTAGTCATGTGAACTCTACTTTACAGTTTTTAACTCAATTAACTCTTAGTAAAACAAGTTGGAAGAAATCCAGCTTTTCTTTAGGAACCTCAGAGTCCACAGTTGTCTGTTCTGCCTCGTGTGCCTAAAATTCTGCTACAGAAAGATGACAGACACTGGTATCTCAGCCTCTGCCTTGTGCCTCAGACTACAAGGCTGAGATGGACACATTCAATATTTTTATGGTAGGCTGCCATGTCTCTCAAAGAGCTTGTTCCAGTGACAATCTCTGGGTCTGACTAAAACACAAGAACAACAAAAAAGTGTAACTGCCACAGCTATACCAATCCTAAGAGCATGGCCTGGGGAAGTCCTTAAGGAAGGATTTGCAAATCCCTTAGCCAACAGCTCACTTGCTACAGGGTTTTTCTTTGGAGGGATCTCTTTGAGACCTAGATTGGGGGCCTTCCTCAGTGTAAAGGTCAATGTGAGGCATTGAAGCCCTCATTTTGGGAATATTTCCACACTGGTTACTGGAGCTCTTTGTCTGCAGGTGGTTTCTTCAAGTCAAAGATAGGAGTACATACATGTGTTTCTGTGTGCCCTTTTGATTCCCATCCCTGCTGCAGGGCAATGCTCCTGCAGTTGGCACATAATAACCAGTGGTTAAAATTCCCTAAGCAGCATTAGAGCCTAGAGTAGGCACTAAGTCTGTGCACCTGTGCTTGCTCTCTGCCAGACAAGCACTTGAGCCTCATTATTGAATATCTTGGCTATAAAATAATTTGGTCCTTTTAGAGTAATACAGAATAACACTTTCAGAACAAATGATACATAAAGGAAACATAAAATATTCTAATACATTTGCGGTGTTTAGAATAATGGCATTTGTTTTGATTCTAAGGCATATTGAATTTTAATTAATTTTCAAGTTTCTCTGTTCTACAAAAGAGATGTAAAAAAGATGTTTCCTTTTATGCTGAAATGCAAAGTACAGGTACTCTGAGACACATTCAGGAAGAATTTTTTATCTAGGATTTATATATGAAAGTTTTAGTAATCTAATGAAATAACTGAAAACTATAATGCAAGAAGATTTACATATAGCTTAAACATATACCTTACTGAATTATTAAAGCAGCAGGAAGTTATGAAATAACATGCAGCTATAAGAATCTTAAGAGAACGTCATATTCTTTCAAGAATGTTGTCTGTATAAGAATTCAGATAACATACATAATTATGACAATAATTTTTTTTCTTCTCCTCTTCCCAACAATTGTTAGATCTAATACCACAATCATTTTCCGCATTGAAAAGATCTGCTACAGGGATAAAGTGTTATGTCATGGTTTGGACTGAAAAATTTACATTTTAGTTTGGAAAAAAAAAAGGTAAATTATACAGCTAACTGGACAGACTGTCTTTTCAGGGACGTGTTATGACTGACAGCACCACATTTCAGAGGACTTGAATGAGATCCCTTTGAACCTAGAGGTTTTACTTTGGTTATCTTCATATTTTTCATTAAGCTGCAATTAAGCGTATGGAAGCAGTGAAGTTTAAGTAACTGGCTTTTAAGTTTCACAGTCAGCTAATGAAGTTTCTAAGGAGTTTAATTTTGTAGGAAGGTGTCCCCAGTGGGTTCTATATCTCCCTCTATGAAAATGGCTTCAAGAGAGGTAGAATTACTTAAGTCTTCTCAGAGCTTTGATGATTTCAAGTCATCTCATGACCCTTGGAGATGCATTAAGGGAAGGCCTTGAACCAGTACTGCAGCAAGGACTCTAAAAGGGGAAAATTGTATTTTCTACAGAGCAGGATGAAACTTGGTCACTCTGTGGAAAGATGTCTATTCTGCAATCACAGGGACTTAACTTTTTCAACCCTATTTTTCTAATTACCCAGTTGGGAGAGGAAGCGGTGCATTAGCACTTGTGTGCTGAAACTTAATAATACAACTGAGAGATAAGTTAAACAAGATCATAGAAGTATTGTTGCTGGTCCAAGTTGTACTAAATAGACAAAAGATTTTCAGCTAATAAATAAGTTCAAGTGCATCACAATATGCCTGCTTCATGATCAGAAACAAGAACTGCACTTGTTAAATGAGTTTAATTACAAAGACTTTCCCTTAAATTTTGCAAGAATCTGAGTTTTGTGAATATACTATGGAAAGTATACTACCAGAAAGATCTTCAAAGTTAAGCAATATTCTTGTATTTATACAAAGAAGAATTTTCTCATACGGACGTTTTCATCGAAAGCTGCAGTTTATATTTATAAATTACGAGATCACAGGATTGCTCTCTGTATGATCTTTTGGTCCTGATAATACTACTGAGTTTAAGTTATGGGTAATTTTAAGTTATTATGAGCATCTGGCATTACTTCGATGTCTATTCCTAATTAATCTGATAAATCATTAGTAGATAAGCATATGAAAAATTGTCTCACAAAAAATACAGCTGTAAAATTAGTATTTCTTGCGCATATTAAAGTTTGCTCATCTGAAGATGGAGTTCAGATGTCTTTTTGAGAGAGGATAAATCTGACAGAGTGAAATAGCATTTGACAAGCGAGAGCTCACAACTCAGTCATCAGTAGCACTCTCCGTATGCCTTATGCACATTCCTGTTTCCATAGCAACAAAACCAATATAGCATTTCCCTTTTTTTTAAAGGGCTTTTAAAATTTTTGAATAATAACATAGACTTGTTTGATATGACAATAGCAAGAATATTCTTGTTTAGCCACAAATGACCTAATTAAGGTCAACTTCTATCAGAAATAGTAATGAGTCTTTGGTTGGATTACCATTTCTATACTCATTAATAACTTTTCATTATTATTAATGAATTTTTATTTATAGGTTCTTCTTTTATCTGATGACCTTGATCTTCCAAAGAGATCCACCAGGGTGGATCTTTTCAAAGGGATGAAAACTATATTGTTTATTTGGATGAAAGGCCTTATGTAGTGTATTCTAAAATGGCATACAAAAACTTGAGCCTTGTCTCTTTTGACATTCTTTCTCTTTTCTAGAAATTAGGGAATGTACCATGACATTGCATAGTGGTGTAACTGACTGATCCATTACTTAGTATTTACGCATTGTAATCATTCCTAGAAAATGGTAGAAGAATTATACAGGAATTTTGGGTGTTGGCCTCTGAGGGTCCGGTTCTTGTGTTCAGTTTACCAAAATTAAAAAAAAATAAAAGCAGAGAAACAACATTAGATTAGACGGTATTGCTTTGAATCCACTCTGTAGTAATGTGTCATCAGCCAGCCATCACTAACCTTGAACTTCCATGTGTAGGTTGATAGCTTCTTTAGCATTCCATTATTTTCAGTTTCTCCACATCAACTGCATCTTATTCACCAAGTATCAGTGTAGTTTATTCCATGTAAAAATCTATCAGTTAAAAGAATTAAATTTTTCAGTCACACTTTTCTTTTAAGCATTCTGTGCTGTGTTCTGTTCAGTGTCAGTGTCTTTAGTTCTGATTTTTCAATTTTGTCCCTCTCCTTTTCCTTGACTTGTTAGTCTGATCCAACCTCTTCTACCTCATCTGATGATTATCAATATGTTATGGAAGCTAAACTACAAGAAATGATCTCCATACGTAGGAAGGTAGTCCTACTGGACTTTACTTTCTATTGCTAAATAGAATCCATCTGATTTGTTTTCCTTTTCTTTAACTTTTTTTTTTTAATTGATAATCAACCATCGTGCAGTTCAGTGCTTCAGGAGCTTACAATTTTACGATGGCAGGTTTGTGTTCAAACCATGCACAGTCTGCATGTTACATTTGGCTGATTTCATTGCTCATAAATAACTCCAATGTTTTGCTGATGCTTGGATGTAACAGGCCTTTGTAGCTGACACATTTCAAGCAATGCTGTTCAGCTGCCTGTTTAAATAAAGTTTATTTTCGGAAAAATAAGTTTGCAGTTAGTAGTAGCTTGCTTTATGTTTTGTTTAAACTTTACTGAGATAAAAACTTCCAAAGCCACCTAAATTACAGAAAGTCTTTCTATTTTTTTTCAGGCAGAAGAAAGGCATGGAAACATTGAGGAACGTATGAGACACCTAGAAGCTCAACTTGAAGAAAAGAATCAGGAACTCCAAAGAGTATGTGTATTGTAAACAGCTTCTGTGCACTTTTCATTTGCCAGTATAGTGCTACATTATGTACTCCAGCACCCAAACACACCTAATTGTAAATGTTTTATTTGTAGCAGTCATGGCAGCATTTTCCTATTTTACTTCACCATCTTAATATACTAGTTTACATCTAGTTGCAGAGTTGAAAGCATTCTGCTGCTGCAAAAATGGATGTGCTATAATCAGTAACTGTAATTACATTTCCTACACAATTCTTTTCTATGGTTACAGTTACTTTTTTTTTATTTTAAATTTTTTAACGATACAAATCTGTACTGGTTAATTTTGGACTCTACCAATCTGTCTCTTCTTTTCTACATTAAAGGCAAGACAAAGAGAGAAAATGAATGAGGAGCACAACAAAAGACTCTCGGATACTGTAGACAGACTTTTGACAGAATCCAATGAGCGTCTGCAACTACACTTAAAAGAGAGAATGGCAGCACTTGAAGAAAAGGTACAATACAAACAGCAATATTAAGTTTAGCTTAATAAAGATTTCCCTGTATGTTCTACTTTTATCAGGATGGAGGCATTGTGCTGATTTTGTATTACCAAGTATCACCACAAATGTGGTACAGCTTACAAATTCAACTCTTAATTCAGGAGCGGGCTCAAGTGTCTTTCCAGAAGTGCTGAGAATATGCTGAATATTTTGAGTGACAGGTTTATCAGCCAAGAGCCTGCTAAAGAGCTTGTAAAGGACCAGTGTGTAATGGGGTGCAGGAGGCAGTGAGAAAAAGTGGATGAGAGCTGTGGAATGACGGGTTTTAGGTGTGTTGTCATCTCTGTGTTTTAACCTGCTGATTTCACCTCACTTCCTTTGGGAAGAGTAAAATGCTGTCACCTCAGGAGAAGGAGCATCTAGCCTTCAAGAGAGAATGTAATTTACAGGTTTTCCATGACATGAGACCATGTGGGCCTGCAAAATTCAAAGCCACTGACCTTTGTATTTGCCCTCCTTAATCCCTTCCTCTTCTACTTATTCACCTTTTTCTGATCTGAGGGGAATCTTTCATTGTATTTCAGAAGAGTATTTCAGAACATCTCAGACTATGTACTTCTGGTTTATATCATTGAAACAAAATGTGGAATAGAGTGAGAAACAGGCTTGCCAAAAGAAGAAGTTGGGAGAATTGTTTGTGTAAGAATGAGGCATTTGCTTAGTTGAACCAAGATGCAAAGTTTTTGCTGATCTGCAAAACACATGGTCCTACATGTTTGAATTCTTGCCAGCATTTAAATTTTTTTATATAATCCAACTGAAGCATTAAAGAATTTTAATTTGAAGTCCAACGTGTATGAACTTTGTAAAATTGTGCATGTATATAGTGATAACTGATCTATTAACATATCTCTAATTTCTTTCTTGCTTATTTTTTTCTCTTCTTTTTATTTCTAGAATGTTTTGATTCAAGAATCTGAAAGTTTCAGGAAAAATCTGGAAGAGTCCTTACATGACAAGGTACTGTAAAATACTGTGATTTTATCTGGTTTTATCAAAAGATGTATACTTATTATTTGGAAATATGCATATGGTATGTTAATTATCCAGCCATCATGAAAAATCTTCCTGACACAAATGAGAAGTCCTTTAATCACCCAGATGCCATAAATAGCCTTAGAAGGTCTCTGACAGTTGTTCTGAGCTAAGTTCATGGTTGATATCCTAGCCTCAGGAATTAAATACCAAAATTCGTACTGATTTCACTGGCTCTGGAGTTTTTCTTCTATCAGTTTTAATTCTGAAAAATTCTTGGTTAACAGAGATGTATGCACAACTGGTTGCACTTTCATAGTGTAGAATGTAATTTTTTTATTTGATGCAATTCTTCGTAACAGGTGCAGTGGCATTATGCTAAATATAGCTGAAAGTGACCTTTCTTCATTTCTTGCAAATTAACCCCTAATGCTGTTTAGTGAATCAGTCAAATTGATTATAAACTTTGCTTCCAATCTCAGATACCAGGACTTTGTTTTGAAGTTATTCCTGCCTTGAGCATAGTAGGATACACAAATGTATTTGTATTCAGACTCACAGAAGAGTTTTTGCAATGTATTAGATCCATTCAAAAGCAATTATATAAAATTTTATAGAAGCAATTTCATAGAATATCTCCATTCTGTGGTAATATAAATATATCATATGGCATCCAAAATCAAGACCTTTGAGAAAAATAACACAAGAGGTATCTGTTCAAATTTTTTTTTATTTTCATCTACATTTAGATAACCTGTAGAAAGGCAGCAAGGTTCAAGTACCCCAAAGGACAACCTGTTCCTATGCCTCACCACCCTCACCGTAAAGAATTTCTTCCTGCTATCTAAAACCTACCCTCTTTCAGTTTAAAGCCATAATCCCTTGTCCTGTCACTACTTGTTCTGACCCCAGAGCTTCTAAGTGTCCCACTTTTGAAGGGATTATTTGTTCCACTTTGATGAAGAAACTGATGAAGCAATTTCAGCTAGAGGGACGTAACACCAGATACTAATACTCACTAAGTAACTGGCAAGTGTTACAGAGTATCAGTCATCTCAGAAATTCTGTTCAATCAGGAAATATTTTAAAAATACTATAATACTATTTCAGTAATTATATAATAATAATATGATTCATTAATAGTACTCACTGAAACTGATACTACTTAAGTCCAGATTCTTATCCTTCCTAGCATTTTGTAATACTCAACATTTTAAACTCTAGGAAGACCAGTGTTATATCTTCATCCCATATTTGTTCTTAATTTGTTTTAAAATTCTTTGATTTCACTTTATTAGTAGATAACAAATATATGTAGAATTTGGGAACAATGCTGTTTTCCCTAGTGGTAGATGTAAATAGCAGAGGTTTTTCAGTTAGTTCCAGAAATCCAATTTTTGTGGCAAACTGTCATTTTTTACCAGCAGCCCCTCATACTAGAGCTCCATCAACTCAACGAGAGTGAGACGTATAGCTGCAGTTCAAGTTATCTAAAATGCAGTTCCCTCTAAATCTGTGTCTCTGTCAGTAAATATAAAGGCCAATATGCCATCTCAAAGTATCATAAAAAAACATAGGTTGGAAAAGATGATCTTGCAGATCATCGAGTCCAGCTGTTAATCTTGCTCTCTAAAGGGCAAATGGTGTGTCACACCATGAACTGTGCCTGGCTTTATAGGAGGAAAAATATAAGTTTCAAGGACAAACTTGTCCTGCCAGGACTTCCAGGCAGTGGTAAAACAGCAGAGTGCTATACCACCTCCTCTTGGTGTGTGTATCTCGTTAACAGTAATGAGACTTAATTGAGCTTCCTTTTTGTAGTCAGTGTTACATTCAGTATATCTTTCCTTTCTTGTTTAACTTTGTGAGAACAATATCTCATAAAGTAAATGTATCTTGTATCACAAGTGTATCTTACTCTTTTTATTTCCAGGAAAGACTTGCTGAAGAAATTGAGAAACTGAGGTCTGAACTGGATCAGATGAAACTGAGGGCTGGTTCTTTAATCGAACCCACCTTGTCAAGGTAATATTTTGTGACAAACGTTTTCTCACTTCAGGTTGAAATAGAACATAAATGTAAGTGGCAAGCATTTAGAGCAGGGATATGTTCAAACCACACTTAGATGTAGTCATGTATTAAAAATGTAAAATCTGTGCAGTTATTATTACTGTTGCATTTCACTTCTTTGATCAGTAAACAGGGCCTTATATCAGTGAGTATACACCGAAATACTACAGAAATTAAAGGCAGCCTTTTAAATTATGAAATGTTTTGAAAAGTATGTCCAAATAAACAACTTTTTTCCCAGACCTTAAAAATAAATTTGAAACTATAATCTTTAATGCTGAAATTGATCAGCATATTTATGATCATATTTATTCTATAAATAATATATTTTCTTTTTCTTTATTAGCAAGGCGTAACTCAGCTGTATTTAGTGTGTAGCAGAAGACTACAGAACTTCGACTAAATGTGATGTCAGTATTCAGAGAAATCTGAAAATATCATAACTGGCCATTAAACACTGCCTCTTTTGATGGAAAATCAATTATGGGAAGAATAGTGAGACAAATGCCATAAAAATAACCACTAACAGCTGAAAAACATTTATCATTATAGAAAGTCCTTCTTACTTAAAAGTGTCCCTTGAGATTAAATTATTGTTTTATTGATAGTAATGTGTCATGTGCTGTTTTCATAACAAGAAACATGTTAATTTTTAAAACCTGCCAGCAAGCCTGCCAGACAAAGACTAAATTAGGAGCACTGAATTCATCTAAAGTTACTCTTGTTCAATAGTTTTTTTTCTTCCATTAGCTGTTGCCTGCCCACTGATGTCCTCAGACATCTTGCTCAGTACCTGGACATGATTTTTCCCTCAACCTTTTATTATTTCTTGGAATAATATTTTTCTATATGTAGAGAAGTGTAAGTCTATGAAATTCAGAATGTGATGCTTGTAAGTTTTTGAAATTTTGTTCCCTTGGGAATGTGACTACAGGCACACAACACTTCTTTTTTGAAAGTGCTTGCAGGGACACAGGCCACTGAACTGCTGCAACAAACAGCAGCTTTGGTTTTGGAGCAGCCGTTCTTGGTGAACAGCAGCTTTTCTTGCTGGGTAGACGAGCATCATTAGCTTGTGCTCTGTAAACAGGAGCTGATTAGCCCTTATAAAAGGGCTGTTTGAACTTGATAAGCCATCTAAATATCTTGGGAATCCACTAGGTTCCACTAAAAGATATACTTTCACTTCTGTAACCTCACCTCATGAAACTCCCAGCTCTCTCATGCATAGCAAGCTCTGAGCATTAAATACTTCCTATTCTCAGCCTATATTCAGTTCTGCATTTTGTTCTGGAGTTTGTGCTTTCAGGAAAATAATGAAGCTGGTCAGTAGATGAATATCTACAGCTAGAGACTGGACCCTGGACTGTTTCCTTTTTCCTGCCAACTTGCTTCACAACTGCCAAATATTATTGATTATCAGAACAAAGTTCTATTGAGACAATTACCATGCACAGAAGATAAAAACAGCCACTGTCTTATGGGGGTTTTTTGTTACATTTCATTTTTTCACTGTGATCATGCTATTCATATATTGTTATGTGGAGATTGCTGGTGTGTCAAGAAACAGAAATTGTTGAGGTCTCTACTTCTGTGGTTGAATTCTCAAATGGTGCATGGAGCCTTTGCTCTTCCGACTTGGTTCCATCGCCCATGGTTAGGATGCTTTTATTGCTCCATGCAGTGAACTTTTGGTGCTGCTGTTTGACTAAGGACAGAGAGGTCAGGGACCACTGTTTGTAAACCAGAAAAGATGCGCTGAAGTTATCCTGTATATGCCTCATCCCTATATCCCAGGACTCACCAGGGCTACAGGAAAAATTGGGGGTTAAATCTCTGAAAAGAGTCATCTAATAAAGATTTGAAATTCCTAACCAATGTTAAATATCACAGGTCAGTTCACTAACATTTTCATAATGTAGAGCACAAACTTCCAGCAGGAAACAATTATTGATATGCTCACTCATGAACATGTAACACGCTTAGAGTAACCTCAGGCATATTTATGAATATACAGGACAGTACATTCAGCTGCCAGTTCTAATTATCCTGAAATGTGCTTTTTCTTTTTAAAGTTTTGGATGATAAGTATTTCTATGTACAGCTTTCATTTTAAAAAATCAGAGGTTTTATTATTTGGTTTCTTCCTGTTTTCTCATACAAGGATTTCAATTTTTTGCTACTAAATTATGTTTTGTGATGTGCTTTTCTCATTTAGTATATGACACATAAAAAATTGTTTAAAAAATAAATTTGTGTTCCTAGACTGAAAGTCATTGGATTGTTGCTTTTATTCCTCTTACTCTCTCAGTCCACTTATGCAATTCTGTTTATAGACCTCACCTGGACACATCAACAGAGCTGAGGTACTCGGTGGGCTCACTGGTTGATAGCCAGTCTGACTATCGGTCAACTAAAGTGATAAGGCGACCTAGAAGAGGCCGGATGGGAGTACGCAGAGATGAACCAAAGGTTAACGACCAACTTCTTCCCTGAAAAGAGAATGTCTTTGGGGCTGTTAAGCTTACCGTTTGTGGGGATTTCTTTCAGGAAAAAAACAACAGCAGAAAAAGCAACCCATCAAACAAGAAAAACCAACCCAGAGAGCAGGGTTTTTCTACACCTGCTCAGAGTACTGTTGTACTAAAATGAAGGCAGAAAATGTTGAAGTTTAGACATCAAAGTTCAAACATACTTGATTACCTGTCTTTCCAGAGTGTTTTTTTGTGTAAATTTTCCTAATAGTAATTGCATACCTAATTTACAATTATGTGAAAATACTTTGTTATTTGCTGTAATATTGAGAGCATTAATGGAGCCCTAATAATTGAATAAGTACTTTGAAATGTTAGTTGCTTTCCTTTCCCATTTTTCCTGAAGTTTGGTTTTGCAGTTTTCCCTGACATAAGCCATATATGTCCTAAATCCTGCTCAGGTAAAATCACTTGGAGATCATGAGTGGAATAGGACGCAGCAGATCGGTGTTCTGAGCAGTCATCCATTCGAGAGCGACACTGAGATGTCTGACATCGATGATGATGATAGAGAAACACTTTTCAGCTCCATGGACCTGCTGTCACCAAGTGGCCATTCCGATGCCCAGACTCTGGCCATGATGCTTCAGGAGCAGCTAGATGCAATCAATAAAGAAATCAGGTATGTAGCCTGAACCAGCTGGGGTGCACTTACGATTACAGCTTCAAGCTTCCTTTCGTGCTTGAGTTCAGGTACGACTCATGACAGTTAGGAAACAACTTGTTCATTTAGAGGATTGATAATGTGTCTGCTTTCCAGAGGAGGGTATTGACTGTGTGAAGATAACAACTGAGTCTTTCTTTCCTAACCATAGAAATTTCTTTCAAAAAACGTTCCAAGTGAAGAACTGTTGGCCAGTTGAAGAGAAGTAAGTTAGAGGCAGCTAACACATGGCAAATTTCACAGACTGCTTTTCACAGTCCTCTTTTCAAAGTCTTTTTCACTGTTGTGCATGACTCCACTTACTCAGTAACAACCTTCTATCAGAAATATTTTATTTCAGTGCTCTTCGTGATTTCTTTTGGTAACTATCCCTATGTTAAATCTAATATAAGCCACATTTTCTAAAATGTGGTTTTGATTTTCTCTGTAGGCACAGAATATATTTTTTTCATGCTTGAAGTTGGATTATATGTTTGGAAATAGGTAATGAATAGAACATACCTTAATAATATCTGTGCAGATTTAATGGAGTGGTAGAGAATCAAATGACGTGTTCAAGTGATTTTTATAAACAAAACCGTATTTTAAGCTTGAAACATTCTGACATGTTTTTCAGTAAGGACAACTTTAAAAAAAGCTTGGTGTATGAAAAAATCCTCTCATTAGTGACTGTTTTCCTAGAAGGAGATGAAGGAAATATTAGTAACTGTGTTAGGGTGTTTCTGGTAATACTATAAACAGAAATACTGTGGTTAGAAATGCAGTCAAAAGACAGACCTATTTGGCAAAAGATAATCATTCTCTGATCAAGGTAACTTTAAAGGAAGAACTCTTTTGGAACATACTGAATTTGAGTAACTTTTCTGTTCAGGGAAAAACCTTTTGTTATAAATCTAGAGCTTTGCATTTTTTTGCTGTCCCAGCAAGTGTTCTTTCAGATAGGATTACGCTCCTGTTTTCTCAAACCTTTTCCTACACCTGTCAAGATACAGAGTCAAAGAGATATTCTGGTGTCGGGAAGGTAAATCTCCTTAAAATAGCGCACATAAAAGAGAGAACTTTATCTGTATTTTATGTTATTATAAAGAAGTCAGCACTGTGGCCAGTTCAGGAAGCTGTAGATGCAACATTTATATTTTTTTTTAAAAAATACTAGTCTTTCATCAGTTTAACAAGAAATACGGTAAAGCATTTTCACAAGGAGCTGTACTTTCAGGTGACATAGTGGGATATTATTTGTGCCACTCTGAATCACATCACTGTTTTACTTAACCCAGAGTCTTGACTCAGATGTTGGGTAGAGTTTTACCTCAAAAGGAAAGCAAGGGTGCACTTTTTATATAGCCATTTTTACTGGAAGTCTACTGACAGTAGTTTATTTCCTCAACTGCTAATCTTATACTGAAGTATAGGCTTTTATTATCATAGGAACCATTATTAAAGGACCAGTTATGTAATTTTTTCCTTTTTTTGCATGGTTCAGCAAAAATTATTCTACAAGGATAGTCTTATAAACTGTACTGCATTTCATGTTTTCTTGGTTTGTTTTGGTTTTTTTTAATTGACAAACATTATAAGGGTTTATCAAATTTTTTGAGTTATCAAAGAGATTAAAACTATATTTTGCTTTAGATTTGTGTTATTATACAAGACGATTCAGGATTTAAATTACTAAAATTGAAAACTTTGTTATAATTCCCTTTCAAAATATTAATGGCCTTTAAATTTCTGCCCTGCATTATTTCAAAAAGAACTGGTAATGTGTTATACAAATTCTGAAATGGATGTTAAGAAAAAAGATTTATCACAGGACAGGAATTTTTAGGTTTCTATTTTCAGTGTATTATGGTTTTATTTCTTGTACTTGCTTCATTTCACTTAGAAAAGTCTGGTTCATAGTTTCAGCCTTCCCAAACTTTGTATTCCCCCATTTAACATTGATCCCTCATAATTTTACCTTGTCTTTGCAAAAACAGACTACTCCTAACACGGGTTCATGGGCAGAAGGACTTACAAACAAATATTTTATTTTAAAGATATTTTTCCCTTCTAGGTGCAATCACAATTGAAAAACAAAACTAAAGAACCCAATGGAAGCACACTGTTGAGGTGATAGATGCTTAAGAAGCTTATATTGCTTGCTAACAAGAAAGCTATTTTAATGAAATCCACTTAAAAACATAGTGCTTTAGAAGCAACTATCATTTTTTCATCAAATTGTAGGGGTAAAAGAGACTATTTGCTTTGCATGTTCTCTTGTTTTATTAATATGGATTATTTCAGCAATTCCCTTCTTAAAGGCCCAATTTCGTTTGACTCTTAACTTTGTGATTTAGCAAAAGATAATCAGATGAAGCCAACATAAGCTTGGAATTAGTTATCTATGGTAAATCGGATTGTTAACCCCTCTGCCCTATTCTGGCTCCTTTGCAAAGGAACCAACGTTCTTGAAATGTTGGACATCAAGTCTTGCTGTTGGACACATTCTTCAAACAGGTTTTGTGGATAGAGGAATTGAGAAAAATAATTTGATAACTCTGGTGATTAGGAAAATAATGTTGTAAAGGGTATTTTTTAATTATCTATGATATTCATCTTTGTTTGCTTTTAGTTTCAAATCTCGTTTGAAAGGAAATGGTTTTTAGTTTTGCTCTGGGGATATGATGAGACAAATACAAGAGCATTCTTCTTTTACTTAATAAGGTTAATCCAAGAAGAGAAGGAGTCGACAGAACTGCGTGCTGAAGAGATAGAGAACAGAGTGGCCAGTGTGAGTCTGGAAGGCTTAAATCTAGCCAGAGTCCATCAAGGTACTTCCATTACTGGCTCAGTGACAGCATCGTCACTTGCAAGCTCATCTCCTCCCAGCGGACACTCAACTCCCAAACTCACCCCTCGCAGTCCAGCCAGGGAGATAGACAGAATGGGGGTTATGACGCTGGTAAGAAACCTTGTGATGACAGTATTTGATGTGGTATTTCTTGTTTTAAGTACTTAATCTTTTCACTGTGTGACTGGCTCATCTCTCTAATTCTTCATTCGCATCTTCATCATCCATACAGATAGCAAAGTCTCAAGAATATGGACATTAGGTGTCTTTGGGCTTTGTTATAGCGGTTTTGAGCATTGCATGATTCACTAGGGACACAGTGACAGGACTACCGAGGGCCTTCAGCACACAGGCCATGGAATTAATAAGCAACTGAACTGATCACTGGAATTATTTATATGTAAAAAATGTTTACTAATGGAAACTTCTTAAGTGAGACAGTTATTACACAATAGTCTGTGGAACAATTGCTGAATTTAAACTTCTTAGGTGATACAGTTATTACACAATAGTCTGTGGAACTATTGCTGAATTTAAACTTCCAGGAAATGTCTAGAAGACATGAAGATATTCCACTACTTATTATATGTGATCATTTGGATATACTTTTATATTTGGTATACCCTTTTATACTTGCAACATTTTTGTGCATTCTTCATGACCATCTATCAGGCACCTGAAATAAGTTCTTTCGTTTCCAGTAATTCATTTAACTGATGCGTCTCAACATTACAAGCAGCTGACACATAGACATCAAGCCACCATGAAATTACCAGGCAAAGCATTTCTAACATTTCTGTGCCTTTTAGGATTCATTCAAAAATGTCTTGTTCAATTTGGAAAGGTATTTAAAAGGAATTTAATTTTGATCCTAGACAAAAAGAAACAGTACATCTGTCAAATATCTGAAGATAGTATGTGTCAAAATATTTAAGATGTACAACTCTGATACTGATCTGAGTACGTACGCAGGGTTCAGTGCTCAGTGTGAGCCACAAACCAGTTTGGAGCCGGGGTGAATTAATACCTTTAAGTACTAGGAGAGAATCAAAGCAGCCCACTCTGCTGGTCTCATACAGGGAATAGAATAGGGTACAGGTAAGCCCATTTTTTATTTGCTTTTTCTCTGATAATCATGGTGTCACCAATATCCCCTTGTGGTCCATTCCTGGGAAGCAGCAGCACTGATTCCCTGTGGAGCCTCTCCTAACAGAAAAAGGTGCTAAGAGCAGCTGGGAATGAAGCCTGGCTGTTCATTCATCTCAGCTGGGAGTAGGGACTTTTGTTGATAATCATCTAGCCAAGTACTCCGTTTTCCTGGGAACTGACAGCTACTCATATCCACCTCTACTCCTCCCGGTTTAGTATGGTGTTAGCTGCCTTCTTGGGATCTGAGGAGAGCAGAGAGGAAGTCCAGGCCGGCAGTCATGACTTATTCTTTGCTGCCCCCAGTTGCCACTGCTGAACAGCAGAAACGAAAATACTGGTTGCTCAGGTCATTGTGGAGGAGGTGAGTGTGCAGGCTGCTGTGCTGCCACCTACTTCACCAAAGCAGCTCCTTCCCAAATACTCAGTCTGGTTCCCTTACCCCAGCTGTTTCAACTAAGCAGTCTGGCTGTGGGTAAATAGCAATGGTTGAACTGCCCCTCCAGCAGACACCTGCACTGCCTGGTTAGCCTGGATTTCAAAACTGTAGCTTTGGGTCAGTAGGTTTATCAGATTCAAACACAAAATGACAGCATAGCCTCTGCAATTCACATTGCCATGGTCTCACTGGCATCCAGCTCTAACTGTGCTAAAACTCAGATGGATTTGTCTGTCTGACTTGGCAGTAGAGCTCTTGATTTTACCATAAGCAGTAGAAGCATCCCCCCACAATGTGCTCAGCAGCAAGGCCCACAGCTTTGCTCTCCTTCATCAACCATTTCAGGACACTTCTGCCCTGCACTGTTTCAGCAGGAGTTCAGTGTTGAATATCTCTTCCTTGCTGGCTGGGAAGAGATGTAAGTCTGTCAGACATCCTCTAAGTGAAACTTTGAGTTGGGAAGAGTTTTGTAGAAGCCTGGCCTGTAGAGTTCAAATTGCCAAATGACCCTGTATTGGTTGGCTGGAGAAGCAGTACTGCATGAATTTCTACAGCCCAGGTCCATGCAGTAAATAAATTCTGCAGAGTATCTTCAGCTTTCCTTAAATGAATGAGACATCTACCGAGAATAAAAATGCAAAGGGGGTTGAACAAGACCCATTCTATCAGTCTTCTACTGCCAAGTAATACTGCAGAAGATAGGTGAATAGGTATTCATTTCCTGAAAATGCCAGTCCCTTTTTCAGGCATGGTATTTGGTGACGATATTTTGTGGTTTTATTTGGCGGGACACCAATACATTTGTAAGACTTGATAAAACTTAGAAAAAAAACTCTGTTGGGGAGAACATAAGTACTTGTATAAAAACTCAGAAATAGAAAGTGCTACCATAGGCTTGAAATGTCCAATTCTCTGCTAAGTTTATGGAATTGAAGGAGAGTGTAACTTTAGGAAAAAGACCCAAACTACTTTCCCAGAATGACATATTTTTTGGGGGGTTATCTTTCATTATTACATCAAGTGTATAATTAGTATACAATATGTAAAGTATTAAATTAATCTTTACTTCCCACTTCATGAATGTGAGAACAAAAAATGTGAGGCATTTTTTACGCTTCAATAATATTTATTAATCATTATCTTTTTGTTGTTGCTGCTTTTGTTGCCAATCTAAGCCAAGCGACCTAAGGAAGCATCGGAGAAAGGTATGATATGGGGCTTTTTTAAGGTTTGGGAGAGCACATTTATCATATTCCTCTGCTATTTAGATAACTGGGTCCCTTGCCAGCAATTGCATCCCCTCCTCTCCTTTTCATTCAGTGCGCGGACATAATTATTTTAATCCTACCTGGAAAGGCTTCCAGGGGTCACAGCTAAGTCACAGAATTGAGGCCCACCAGTGATATCTTGGAGTAGTAGCCTTGACAGCACAAACTTAAAGGAATACTTATTTTTAAAACGTATGGACACAAAAGAACTACCTTCAAATGTATTTTGGCCATTCTTCTTGCTGGAGGAACTACAGACAGATGTCTTGAAATCTTCTGGAGCAATATAAAATTGTTTACAGAACTAGCACTGATTATGAGATTACATAGCAGAAGATGGTATTTAAGATAAATCATTATATGCTCTGACAAAATTCCTCTTTGTCCATGCCTATTGTCAAGCATACTGACTATTCTGGTAACATGCCATGAAGAGAGTGGTCATGTTTATTTATTTACCTTCTCTCTTACATCCCTGAGAAACTTAGTTAAACTGAATAATCCTGTTTGATGCCAGAAACCCATTTACTCCTAAGATTGTCTTCATGTTTAGACCTTCACTGTACCAATCTGTTCAGCAGAAAGGGAATTAATTTATTCTACAAGCATAATCTCATTTCTTTCAAACATGTGCTTTAAGCTGTCATATTTGGGCAATTGTTTTTCCCAATAGCATATTTCAAAGAAAAGAGCCCTTACAATTGGCTCAAAAAATTGCACTTGAAACCTTACATGCTTCAGTCCACTTGACAATATCATGCAGCATATGTTGAAACGTTCTTGAAAAGCTAATACGCTCTCATTGGAGTCTCTCTCCCCTAGATTGCAGTAGTTGAAGAAGATGGGCGTGAAGATAAAGCCACAATCAAATGTGAAACTTCTCCTCCTCCAACACCCAGAGCTATCAGGATGACTCATACCCTTCCGTCTTCATACCACAATGATGCCAGAAGGTAAGATGTTTGTAACGTGAATTGGTACTTCACAGTTTACCACGTTATTGTTTTCAAATCATGTTGTTTAACTATTCCAAAATTACCCTGATTTCTTCCCTGTTTCCCATGTCATGAGAGAAAAAATCTTACCCATTTTCTGTTGCATGACCCTGAAAATGTTTATCAGTGCTGAAGTACATGCTAGGTATTTCTGTTTTCGTGACTACTGGAAGTAGCAATGCTACAAATCCTAGAAATAAAATCAGAATGCTGACTACTGCATTTTTCATAAATCGGTCTTAGCAAAGGAAAAACATTTATTTTCAGCATTGCCTGACAGAAAGAAATGTGATCTTGTGTTGCTCTGTATGTTGCCAAATACTTTAAAGATGTGATTGTTTCACTTGTTGGGAAATCATTACTAAATTATAACCAATTAATTTATTTGCAGAGCTGCTCGGAAGAAAATAAAAAATTAGCTGAAAATCTTGACACGTTATCTATTCTATTTCTTTATTATCATTTTGCAGTAGTTTGCCTGCTTCATTGGAGCCAGAAAGCATAGGTCTTGGCAGTGTCAGCAGCAGTCAGGACTCCCTGCACAAAGCTCCCAAGAAGAAAGGAATCAAGTCTTCAATAGGACGATTGTTTGGTAAAAAAGAGAAGGCTCGACTTGGACAGCTCAGTAAGGAATTAGTGGTAACAAGCTAAGGTCACCATTTCACTGCCATTTTTCCATTTTTAATTTTGCTTTTTTTTTCAGTTTCCAATTTGCTTATTTTTCTGTTTTGTCTGGCACAACTTTCCCATTAAATTTCATTGTTATCAGCAATTATATTTGTCCAGAGTTTTCCATGGCTGTAGAGCAAATGAAAGGAGACTTCTGGCACAAATTACTGGAGTCATCTTCTTCACTGAACCTGGTGCTTCAAGAGTCTGTTGAAGTAGGGTAGAAGTGGTAGCACTTTTTTCTTGAATAACCCCATAAACAGAAGGTGAGAAGTTAGTAAGCAATGAATGGTTATAAGTGGTGTACCTATGTGATACAGAAGGTCCTTGCAAGTCAGCATAACTGCTTTTCAGATTTCAGTGTGTCAATAGATGCCCTCTAGTGCCTATTGCTGAATGTTGTCAGGATAACTCTCTTTTTACAGTTACGCTGCTCAGAGCAGTGCTTAGTTTTCTTCCTGCTTCTTCTGTCCTTTTCCCTTGCCAAGACTATTCCATTCTATTTCATTCATGGCAGAAATTTTCCTCTGCCTACTTCTATAGGATATGTCTGCGTGGACACACGCCAACACAAGTATCAAATTGGAATAAATGTGCCAATAAAATTGAAATACTGGCTCTTTCATAGTCATGCAGATGTCAGATAGTACAAGTTTGTGAGGCACTAAATCTTACTGCCATGGTGACCACATACCACTTATAAAAGAATTTTAAGACCTTGCAGTAATCATAAACACTTAAGCAGCAAGCATAAGCCTGAAATTAAAACCCTACAGTTGTATCACATGTCCCTATCACAGCTAACAAACCCATTGCTAAAATAGGTAAAAAAAAGGTAGTACTAAGGTCAAAGCATCAGAGTAAAATTGAAAAACTGAGTATTCTTCATTTATACTCCAACCTTCTCCTCTCTGTCTGTGAAAACCGTGTATTCTTGGAAAAAAAACCAACCTAATTTCTAATTGCAATCTGAATTCCCTTTTTTTTCTCACTATGGAAAGAATAAATGTGACTTATTCAATCTTTTAAATGAGAATCTATAAATGAGTCTTTCAAATATACCTGTGTGCCACCTTCTGCATTGACGGATAATTTTGTAACTTTAGACTGCATCTAAAGTTAGACTTCATTAATTCAAATTTACATTCCATATGACCCTTTTTATTGATACTGATGGTTTATGCATAATAATCTACAATTTCTCAGTAAGTCAGGAACATAGAGGAAAAAGATGTAATAAATGTGTTGGTTTTCCCTGCAGTTCTTTGGAATGTGGAATGAAAATGAAAAAACAACTTTAAAGGCTATCTCAGGAGCAATGTAATCTGGCAATAGATTAATTTCTTAATGCCCACCATGATTGATAATACGTACACAGAATTTGATAAAGCTCATTTGTAATTCCCCATACAAGGTCATGAAATATTAGTGATTTGAAATTATATGAATTTTTATGGGACTTCCATCCTTTAGTTCAACAGTAAAGATTTCAGTATAATGCACATTTTAATTAAGCATACTAGATTTACTAGCATGTATAAAATGAACAGTAAGACTGTTACCTAATCAAAAAGTAGGAGTAAAATACTTTTCAGAATTTAAAAAGACATTGAGCAGCTGAATTATAGAGTAGTTTTTCTCGTCTTAATTTTTAACATATCAAAATAAATGCATTTATTGAGTGGTCATTTCCATCCAATGGCAGTATCATAGAATCATAAAATATCCAGGCTTTCAAGGGACAATGAAATTTTGAAAAACAGCACTCCTGGTAGTACTTGACTCAGTTTCACAACAGGTATGTTATCTGTGCAGCTATATAATTAGGAGTTCTATTTGTGATAAAATACTACAACACAGAAATTTATATGGCAAGTCCTATCACTACGGCACTGCAAAATATTTGTATGGTTTTCATAATCTAAATTTGTATTGCAAAATCAATAAAAGAATGTGATTTATTTCCTTGCTTAAACACTCTAATTTAATGTAGACATATCCTTCTCATATTTTTTAATATGGAAAATACCTCTTCTTCAAAAGCTCATATTTATATGTTCTTATTTAAGAAACAGTATTGAAATAGAGTTGTATCACTGAGTTCAACAGAGCTGTGCTATTACTCAGAATATTTCCTTGCTGTGTCCCTTGCAAAACTCTGAAATTATTAGTATTCAACTCCTAATCTCGACAGAATTTTGTTATTTTATTAATTGAAAAATTTACCATCTCTGCTAAACCATTAGCTTTATTGTTCGATGCCAAATTCTTGCCTTAGGAGATCTTTCTTAGAATCAAGATTCAAGATGTCTAGATTCTTCAAGTTTTCTTTAAGTTTTTGGAGAAGAAAAAAGGAATGCTATAGGTAGCACAAATGCCCTTTCTTTCCTTCTTTTCTTCCTTCCTTCTTTTCCAGTCTTCTCTCACTTGACGAACACCACATTAGACACTTATGTATTCTTCTCATGCTACATTTAAAATATTCTAGACCCTAAACCAAACGATACATTCCAAGCATTTTTAGACTTGCCCAAGCAAACTGATTTGCATGGCAAATGGAAAGGTCAGCTTGTTAGGAAACATTTGTGGCCACATCCAGTACAACGTACCCTCAGGAATTCAAAGGCCAGATGTATTTGTCTTATGGAGAAATGCATTATGCCCAAACTACTCTCCAACCTGTAAAAAACTCTCACTGCACTGCACTCATACCATCTCTAGCCAACATACTGAGAACTGCTCTCTCAAGAAAGGTGTGATATATTGATTGTTTGCTGAATGAAAAATGCAATCCAGAGTCAGCAAGAAGCATTTAATAAGATTTTGTAAGACTTGGACAGGCAGATGAAGTAAAGAAAAGTATATGTTCATGTTTTCTTCATTTGTGAGATGCTTTTGTATCATTCTCATTGTGAGACTTGCGGAAGTATTGTCCTCTTTTAATAAAGGAAAATCTGCCCAGACAAACAAGATTGTTAAAACAGCACCTGCTTTAAAAGAACAGCTTAAACCCAAGCTTTTCTAATTTTATATCATAGACATGACGCAGTAGTAGGTTTTGTTCTCACTTGATTGAGGCACATGTAAATCTGACTTGTAAAAGGCTGTGGCGCTAATTCACTGCATAACATTCATGCATTATTTTATTATTAAAATCAGCAAATCAGAACAGAAATATTTTAATTCATTTTGTGCTTTTTTATTATGCCAGTGTCCACTCCATAGTTGTTCACTATACATTAGCTATGAAATAAGAAATTGCCATTTTCAAACAGAGTCAAGAATCAAAATTTTACCACATTGTTGTCTTCTTTCTTGTGCCAGTTACACACCTTCCAAACTGGAGCATAGGAGGAAGGCAGCCTTCAAAGGAGTGCTGCAAGTGCCTTTGTCTGTACACATACATGTGGGAATGAGAGGACAGTGTGAAGCCAGAGCCAGGAGTCTGTACTGAGCTCCATGAGCAGGTCCCCTCTTCTTGAATCAGGGAAGCAATAAAAAAGTCAGACCATTTTCCACTTCTGCACTAGGAAAGTCATGTCAGTGGCCGTATGGATCATACCAGTCATGTCCTTACTTTATAGTATGATTTTATTTTGGTCCATGTGTCCTTGCTTACTGCAAGGTTCCTTTGTCACTCTGTGTAAGTTATTCAAGTTCCCTTGACTTTGACAGGATTTAGGTGCAGACAAGACACCTCCAGGGAGATGTAGGAGGCTTTTCTACTTCTCTGGCAGATTCTTTGTGTCATCTCTGGGAGTTTGCAGGGATAATGACATCTAAGACTCTCTATGAAAGCAAAATGATGATTTTAGCACTACTACATTAGGTGATGCTGTATTATGGTAACAGTAGAGAGACAGTTCTAGAGAATGCACTTTCATTTGTACATTTCTCAACTAAGATTAAAAAATGGTGAGAGCATTGCTTACTTAGCACCACGAGACTGAGCCTTAGGAGGCAAAGAAAAATAGGCAAAGGAGATCAGGTTGTTCTTGTCATATATTTCTGCTAAACACGAGGAGGAGAAAACATTTTTTTATTCCTCTACTATTCTTTCCCACATAGTAAATGTTTGTCAGAATTTACTTCTGCAGGTGATAGATGTTCTCCACAAACACCAGATGTCAGAGCTTAAGGAAGCAAACAGATGATGATGGTGGGCGGGAGGGGAATTGAAGGATTGAGGAGGGGAACAACAGGGAGAGAAATAAAGGAAAATATGGTTTGGATTTGGTTTGTTTTATTTTCCAGGAGGTTACATGGAAACAGAGGCAGCAGCTCAGGAATCTCTGGGATTAGGCAAACTTGGAACACAAGCAGAAAAGGACAGAAGGCTAAAGAAAAAGTGAGTACCATTTCTATGTGACTTTTTGGCTGAAACTTGATTCAAATATCAGAATTTTAATTGTTTTACTCAAACATGCAATGAGAAGCAAGACCATCTACTATAGCATTTTAGCAGTGATGTTTCTTTCCAGTGTAAAAGTTTTTAAAGCTACATATAAAATATAGGGGAAAATATTCAGAGTCTGTCAATTGTACAATATCATTTCAATTGTGAAAGAATATAGGTTTATGAGAGAGATTTTTCCATTAATCATGTGTTTTTTGCCTTCTGTACAATTCTTAAAAAACAGACACGTATTTAATTACTATCTATGTAGATTTTGTTTTTCAAAAGGGTGAAAATGCTTTTTTGTATTATCTAGTGAACAGAGTGTTATTTCTATTTCTAGATGTCAAAGGTTCCCCATAAACCCTACCAGCTTCACTTTCTTTTTGCCTGTCAGCAAATGCAGGCAAAAAGCAACCTAGCTTTTTGTTTGCATCAATTATGTAATTATTCAATGCAGTCTTTCATGCACCTCCTTGTAAAAACATTGTACATTGACTCATAGCAGCTGCCAGGAGCTATGAAGAGCTAATACAATAAGGCTACAAACACAAATGAAATCTCTTGGCAGCATTGCACTTCCAGTGTAATTAGAGGGTGTCAGAGAAAAAGATGGTACTTAAAAATGACTTTGCAAATCAATTCTATAAACAAATAGGTTTATTTTTCATCCATAATCATTAACTTTACCGCTATTATTTGGATTCTGAAAGCCTCATTTTTTAAATTTTCTGGGTTTTTGGGTTTGTTTCAGTCTTTTAATATTCCTTTGCAGAATTTAAAGAGAATTTGTAATTCTAATCCAGAGAATCTAGGCATAATGTTTGAGCTTATATTTAAATTTTTATGTTAAATATTTTTAATACTCTCCTATCAAGTGCTTGATGAAATATAACTTTAAATGCACACATCCATGTAATGTCCAAATGCAAGCATTCTGTTTAAATCAGCCTCAATTTAGCAATTAAAGATAGAGAAGTAGTCATGGTGCTAGCTGAAAGAGAAAAAACATTTTAAATTCAATTAGGAAACTCACAAAAGCATTCACAGGGATGTTACAGTTGATGAGTTTTGTCCCTGTATTTCTTATCTATACATTTTTATCACTAATCAGTAATTTTAGAAATATATGGATGTAGATTATGTTACTATGTTTATTTTACTAAATCTAGAAAGCATCTTTGAGGCCATCATTACTGTTCATAAAGAATATAATTTAATTTTTGACAGCATTTTTTTTTGAAGTCCCAATGTGCCTTCCAGTTCTGAGGACTGAATGTACCACAATTTTTAAACCACTTTGAAGAGACTAATGTATTCATTTTGTTCACTTTCCTATGTGTTAGTTCTTTAAACTGAGTAAAATAACATAAGACTTGACACAGGCAACTGAAAACATGACATGACTATTTCATATATAGACTGCCTACCAAGTTTTGGGTCTGTAAATACTGGGTATGCAGGTAATCTGTTATTAAATTTCTGTCCGATCTCACACAATCAGAATTTTCCCACTCTTTCCACTTTTCAAGTCTTTCCCTTTTTTCTCCTGTGTCTGTCTGTCCTTGGTTCTTAATGGATTATATGTAATCAAAATGTTCTCTGCTGGAAGGAAAAGAATCTTTCCTTTGTGACTATGACTATTCTATTAATCTGAGCTATGTATTATTTATCCTAAGTATGTGTTCTACAACTGTGTCATGAAGAAATTTAATTTTTTCCCCTATTCCTTTTAGGGTTACCTGACTTCATAGTTTCTAACTTTAGAATCCTCAGAACTGCATTTGAGATTCCTCTTAACGTCCTATCAGAGAAAGGTTAACATACATTACTAGTTTATGTTATATGCTAGATATGTTATATCGTTTTAGAGGAACCATAATACAGGAAAAGAATGTAACATATTTTGTTAGAGATATACATGAGATTCTATGGAATTATGGTAGTCATTAGGGTGCCAAGCTATCAGTAGAGTGTAAAAAAATTAATACCTGCTTGTAAGAAATGCAGTCACAGAATCACGGAATGGGTCAGGTTGCAAGGGACCACAGGGGGTCATCTTGTCCAACCCCCCCTGCTCAAGCAGGGTCATCCCAGAGCACAAGGCACAGGATTGTGTCCAGATGGTTCTTGAATATCAGTAAGATATTTGCATGTCTTAAAAAGTACGAAATTGAGACAGTCCAGAAAGTAACTTAAGTGGAAAGTTTGTTCCAGTGGGTCACATTCCCTTGTACCAATACTTAACAATGCCTAATTCCCTCTGGAAGTAGCCTTACCATACGCAGTAGGTGCAAGGTTACTGAACTGTGTAGTGCAAATGAGGATAATATGCTGTGTAACATTAATGGTGGTGGGGATGCGTGTGAGGTCTTTAAAAGACATAAAAGACTGAGAACCATTTCCTAGCTTGTGATGTACCAGTAAGATTTGTAGCAGTATGATTGAAGTCCGAATGATTGATTCCTTTTTTACTGATAAACAAAACCACTCTGCAGAACTTGCAGAGACCATGAGCACAGTCAGTGGAACACAGAGCAAAGCAATTCACCTTGTAAGCATTTCTAACCAACTTGGATTAGGATGTAAAAGCCCAAGAGAACCAAACCCACCAGTAGGATAGGTAAAGGGTAGGCTAAAGCTGGGAAGTACTGCTTTGTGTTACATTTCAGGTCTGAGAGAGCTTTACTTACTCTGGCTTTGTCACTTCCTTTATAAAATAAAAACCAAAGGCAAAGCAGACAAAACCAAAACCAATGTTCAAAAAAACACAAAAACCTGCAATAAAACAAACCAACGATACAAAACCCTTGAAACAGTGATGCCAGAGCCAATTCTCTTTTCTATAAGACAGGTATAACACCACATACTAGTGCTTCTCTTTGACACATGCAAGTTAGATGAAATGGCTTTCAGTCCTATTAACACCTCAGCAAACATCTCAGTTCAGTGGTGATTCTGGTGCAAGAAAGCAAGGATTCCCCCCTCGATGTGAAACAGAGGTCAGATTCATCACTGTGATCACCATATGAGTACTGTGATAGTAGTCATGATCTTCACCAGACTCTGCTATTAGCTTTGATTTAGTTTGGAGAGAAAAGGACAGATTCCTGTTAAAATTATATCCGTGGTGTCTATCAACGGAGAAATACTTAAAATGCTGAATTTCTAATTTTGCATTTTTGAATGTATTTAATTTCATCAGTAATGCCACAAGGATGCCCCTACCGCAGGGATGGAGATGCATGGCATTTCAAATTGCCGGGTGATGCAGCAGTAGGTTCTAATGGTCCTTCAGGTGTCGTGGGCTCCCTCAAGCAAGCACTGGATTGACTCTGGCCCCCATGGAGTTAGGAACACACTGGAGTGTATTACAGTGTTTTAGCCCAATTTCATTGCATGGAATCAGGTACTGAACAGTACATTTCACTCTGAAAAGTTTAATGAGAGAGTATGGTAATTCTGGAGACCAATTCTCTCTCTGGTGATTATAGTGCCATTAGCCTAAATTTCAAGGTTTCCCTGCTTCTTGTTTAGAAGATGCTATTTAGATGTAAAATTTCTTTCAGTTTCAGTTGACTATTTAGACATCATTAAAATGTAATTAACAGTCTGTCTCAATGATATGCTAGACATTTATAAATCTCCAACAAGAGTCTCTATTCTGATGCCTTAGGTTTTAACTTTTCTATTTTCAAATTCTGTACTGCTTAGAGTGTAACTCTGAAGCTCCTTGTAGTCTGTAATTCCTGTTCTCTCATACTGGGTAGACATAACAAAGCCTCTCCAGGCTTTGCCTTCAAGGACAACCAGGCTGTTTTTAGGCCCAAAATGTGTAAACTAAAGATTCAAAGGGGGGCAAGCTGAGGGGCGTTACATCGCTAAAACTGGGGCTTTAATTGGAGAATTAACCCTGATATGCAAATGGTGCAAACCTATAAAAGTGTGAAGAACTCGTGACCTGTCGTCCATCTTGGGGTCCAATTTTTGGAAGCAGCCTCTGGCTCCCCCAGGGTGTACCTTGAAGGCCCTTCAAATAAATACCTGTCTTTATTCCCTTACTCTTGTCTAGTCTCTGTTTCTAGGTGGCTGGAGGAGGCATCATTCATCCAAAATTCGGTTATTACAGTAGGTCTATTAGAAAAAAGTCTTACTCCTAAGGCATCAAAGAGAAATTAAGGAAGCTGTGAAGAATTTTTAAATTATACCCAACATCTCTTATTAGCTGAGAAGATGAATTTAAGTTGCCTGGCTCATTCTTAGATGTTTACTCTCAGACATTAAATAAATGACAGTTCTAGTTAATATTGAAACTTTTTATGTCTTACTATTTGTAAATTGAGCATGCAGTCCTAGGAAACAAAAGATGAAGGAAAGGGGTATTTAAAGTGCTTAGGGTGTTATTAATTTTTTTGGTGAAATTAAATGACGTTGGTATGTGACAAAGAATAATGCATTTAATTTTTATTATTTAAACTAGACTCTGTATTTCACTGCACTTGTTCTATATAAAAGGTGATGATATTTTGTATATAGAATCTTCTGCCTTTTGCTTGAACTTTCAGACCCCGTTTGCCTAAAGAGTAACTTCTTCAAGAAAACTCAGGGCTTAGGACTAGAAGTATTAATGGCACAGATACTGTCACTGTTACATTCATTTGAATCCTCCAGTGATCTAAATAGTTTGCACTCCTCTAAACCATACCTTTTAAATAAGATAAACTGACCAGAAGGAGCCCATCACAAAATGGAGAATGAAGCTTTTCTATTAGTATTTTTTTTTCCTAATGATTAAAAAGTCTTCCTCCGGAAAATGGTTACCTAATTTCCAATTCCAAATTTTGTAGCTGACTGCAGCTACCAATTCTCTGTGGCTGTGTATACACTATCCCTGATGTTCATGCCATCATCCTTCGTGGGTGTTGTGCAAACTGTGCACAATGACTTGGCATTCATGGAGGGTTGTCATGATAGCCCAAGCCAGGACGCAGCACAGGGAGTTCAGGTCAGTTAAGTTTCCATTGCAACTTGTAAAGGTTCCTGAAAGGTTCACGTAGAGTCTTAGTGTCCTCTGAAACAGCAGAAGTTGATCAGTGTGTGTCCCACAAGACAGTTCATACCTCAAAAAATGAGTAGATAACACCGTGCCTAAAATAAAATAAACTGTATACTCCTTAAAAATGCATATCTCCACTGACCTCATCTCAGGTAACAAATTAAGGCACTTTAGAGAAGCTGTATAAATGTTTTACTGTCTTTTTCATTAAAATTCCATACAATGAATCCTTTATGAAAATATTCTAAAACAGTGAACTCAGCCAAACTTGAAATATTATCAACAAATAGTGTTGTGTTTGCTTCCCTTTTTGCTGTAATTATCCTAAAGAACTTCAATTATTTTCTCTTTATTCACAGTTTTGTTCAGGAGCGATGTCAAATTGCCCTTACGCAAAAGCTTCACTGGTGGCAAATGCAGCTCTAAAGAGTTTGGCTTTGTACAGTGTAGTATAGCTCCGAGGGCCAGGAACCCTTGTGAAATGTAATGTTTGATTTGATCTGCAACAATATGCAAACTAGCAGCAAATAAGTGTCTCTCTGAAGAAATACAAGATATATATATATGCCATATGTTGCGTGAAAGTGAGTCGTAATTGCTCATAGTCACTGACATTTCAGAGGATGTGTTTATTTTATCCCGTGTGAAGCACCACCATAAGGCAATGTTTGAGACACATTTAAGTGCAATGTAGTCCTAGATTGCCACTTGGAGGTGGATTTGACCTTGTGGATGCTGCTAGTACAGTAGGAGATTGGCTTATGCCATCCCTTCAGCAGCAATCCCAAATACAAATTATTTTATAATTGTATATTTTGTACAGATTATTACAAAAATCCCTGAAAAAGAATTCGCTTGCAAGCCAGCTATTCTGGATCATGCTGGCAGGACTCCAGTCCAGAAGCTAATAAATCCCCCAGTTTATTAATACGAGTCAAGAGCAGAGCTTTAGCCTCACTTTTTTCTTTAGTTTTGTTTGATTTGACACTGGAAAATAATCTATTAATTCCACATTTCCAAAACAGGCTTAAGATGTGAGGTTTATGTTTTCCAAGGAAAATCAAAGTAAACCATTCTTTCCCAAGAACCTGTTTTGGGGGTATTTGCTCCACAGCTACAGGTTTCTGTTTGCCAGATACAGCTTCTTGCCTTCAAGTGCATCGCAGAGAGCCTCAATGTGCCAGGACACGTACGTGTGCTAACATACATGGATAAACACTTGTAAAATCTAGACCTAAGTAATTCTCAAATGTAAAATTATGGTGTAAAAAAGATATTCTTAGTATTCATAGCCTTATCATTAACTTTGCAGAGAACATTGCAATGCAACGTTCATTCTTAGCTGACTACTGTGATGTACATGTTAAACAGCAGGAGCATCCTTATGAACAGGAGAGCATGTTGGATTGACTCTTCTCTCTTTCTATTCAGGGAAAAAAAGGAATGATAAATGTTGATAAGTTCATTCTTCTTTTTATGGGCAAATCCAAGTTTTAGATTTCTATCAACAGGCAACTTGAAAAAATGTCTAGGTAGACTATTTTGTGGAATAAGAGTTTGAAACACTGTCATTATCATGGAGTTGCTTTTGAATCCACATGATGTCCCTTTAATTAGGTTAATTAATTAGGTTTCATGTGTGCAACTGCAATTAGAATTTGATGCAGTGTATTTGTGGCTACGAATAATTTCTGTCCTCTGCAGTAAGCAAATAGCTGTTTCTAATGATTTCCTTAATTGCACACATTTTAGAAAAATGACGCCAATTGAGTTAATTAGGGTGTTTTTCTGTGCCATCTACCTAATGTTCCTGTATACTTAATGCTTATTAAACACCATTGTATCCTAAATATATACTATTTATTTTTTTGTTGTAGCTCTTAAGAATACATCTTTTTTGCCCTCTATCTTTTATTTTCCGAATCTTCAGGAAAATTCAAGTTTAGCATTTAATTTCATTCCTTCCTACCTCATCTATGAAAACTCCCTGCTGTTGTTAGTAGCTTTTAGCCTGCTCTTTAGTTTTTCTTCTCTTTCTAGCAAACACTACTGAGTTCGGTAGCTCTTATTTTCTATTTTCTCATTCTGGTGAAGGAAGGAGAGGTGTTCAGTGTTCTCATACCCAGTTTAGGATCATCTGCTGTGTTCAGCGTGGTATTCTCTTGGCTGGATCAGTGTCTAGTCATTGAGACACACATAAAGATGTGTGTCTCAAAGATAAATAAACATAAATAAACACATAAAAGATAAATAAACACATAAAGATTTTCTTTTTAAACTTAATTCCTTTAACAAATATTTTAACTGTAACACTAGCTTTCAAATCGTTAGTCAGTCAAAGCTTTTGCAATATTAAAAACATGTTTTGCTCTTGCATTGATACTTGGAGACTTTTTAGCATTACAAATGTAAAGATAAATGGGTATTTATTTTGTAGAGGATTATTAAACCTTATTTAGATTATTCTGATGATGGAAAAAATGATACAACATATTTTATTCTATATCTAACTCATATCTTAAAAAAATATTTCATTTTTAAAAAATAATATTTTCATCCTTTGCCAAGATTTTAAAATTCTTTTCCTCATAAAAGATAAGGATATTTGTATCAGAAAATGGCAAGTTTTTAATAAAACAAAAAACCCCAAGGCTCTAGTCCCTATCTTATCTACATGTATAAGCCTATCCATTGCAATTTGGAACTTCTAGATAAATATAAGCTTATACTGTGATGCATGCAGCTGGCTCTCTAAACAACTCTCTCCAGCAGATGTAAATATCCTATCAGATTAACTGTAGAATTAGGATTTAGAGGAAGAATGGGTAAAACACAGCAGAGTAAAAAAATTCTACACAACTTTTTCATTAATATATGTCTAAGGAAAATGTAATGAAATGGTGATAAATTTGTTGTCTTATGGCAAAAAAAAAACCCAAGCCATAAAAATACCCTAAAGGTAAAACCTAGAATTGAAGGTCCCTTTTTCCCTGCTGTATTTTATTATTGTCTGACAAGATCCTCAGGAAGTGACGGAAAGTCTCTTGATCCTCTGGTCCTATCATGGCCTTCAGGTCCCGTAAATGATCCTCAAGTGACTGCAAACTTCAGCTCATTAAAACTGCAAGAAAATTACTTGCATTCCAGTCAATCCTCTGTTTCTCTCTATGCATACCCGAAGGCATACTCAGTGGAAAATGTAACAAATAGCAGTTCTGATTCAATATACTCCAGAAGGCTCAAAATTAAAAGCTTTTTAAGAAAAGGTGATCACGTCAGTCCTTACAATTAGCTCAGTAGAAAATGAGCATGAATCATGAATGCATATTCAATTCTAGTGCTACTTCCATGAGATTTGGTAATTTCTGTAATAGTTCTCTAGTACTTTACTTATATTACATACCTTTGTTGTCCTTCCCTTCCTTAATCTTCCTGTCTTAAACTTTCTGTATATAAATTTGTCATTTGTTTCCATCTCCTTTCGTCTATCGCACTTTCTCTCCTCTCTCTCAGCTGTTCTGCTGGTCTTGCACACATGAAAACAAAATTTACCTCCTCAGAAACAGTGCCCTTTCTGAACTGCCTGAAATGTCTGCAACCTCTTCTTAGTTAATCAGAGCAAAGGCTTCTCACCTCACATTTTCTACCAAGCATTTGTAGATCTCTGTAAATCATTTGTTAATAGAAATGTAATATTTTGAGATGTCTGGGTTTCATTCAGGCCTATAATTTTCTTTTTTATTATGACAATTAATGCATGATGTAGAAAGTTTATTGTCAGCAATGACATCCTATTTTCTCCTCCATATACTGTACCCGTTATATTGGCAATAATAGGTTACCTAGAGGACAAATCATTCATACCGATGTTGCTACTGATCTAGTGTTAGGATGACTGCTAAAATTAAAATACTGCCAGGTGTAAATAGCCACTGAAAATGTAAGTCACCTATGTACATGAAATCTGCATTATAAAAACAAGCAAACAAAAACCAAAACAAATTTTACAACCAAGTCTAGGTCATTTATGATTACTATGAGATATTTTGCTAAAATATTATTAAAGAGCACATAGAAAAGTAAACCTTGGTTTGTAGTCCACTCAATTTCCCTGCATATCAGTAGTAATTTGGTTAAATTCACAGGTTTGGGATTTTCAAGATTTTTGAGGTTACACAAAAAACCTTATGAAATTATTCAAATCTAAGTGAAAAGCTTTGATTTGAATACCTACTACACATTCGCTGTGTTTCCAGATCTTTGGCATGAATATGTATTGTAGGTGGAAGATGTGCTGTGCTGAGTGGTACCTAATAAATAGCCAACATGAGTTTAATGAAAATCTCATTTTGACAATTTCATCTGTTCTTAACAAGAGCACTTAAGTTTTTTAAAGTATTGAAAGACCAGTTACAAAGATTTCTGTAGTTATAATGGTGATATTATTTTATCTATCATACTATTTTTTTTTTTATGGACTATTATATGTTCATTAACATTTATGTGCTTTTTTTTCCATTCATCTCTCTTCATCTCATGAAAAGCATATCTGGGTAAGTTAAAATGCCATGGCTGCTGAACATATTAATCTTCAGCACCATGTTTATTTTCTATGTTTTATTCTTACTTTTTTTGGTTTTCCGTGAATCTTATGTAACAAATCCTTGCAGAAAACTGAAAATGAATCCATGCAAAAAACCCAAAAGCTTTCAAAGTATTCAGAATAATGGTAAACCTTGAAAGCATACACGAATTTAGGTCAGGACTTGCTCCTGAAGTGCTTAAAAGAATGAATTAACTACTTGGAGATAATGTCTTTTTTTTTTTTTTTTTAATAAACACATTTTGGGAGGTCTAAAGTTCAGAATTACAAAGACATTTGAGAGTTAAAGTCAGTGGAAAAATTATGAATTTAACAAATGCTGTTAAGGCGTAAATTCTGTTTAATTAAATCACAGAAGACTCACAAAGCACAAAATTTTTATTTTTTTATTCGGTTTGAGCCCTTATGCTGTTTCAAAGCAAATATATATGCAAAAATGTTTTATTTGTGCATATAATTTTACTATTTTCTTTTTCACCAGTTCATTTTTTTGTTTGTTTTGGTTTTTGTAATTATTAACCTGATATTAAGTTTAAAATCTTCATCTCTCCTTTGATCTATTGTAGAAATGCTATTTCTTCTTGAATAAGAATTTGCAGACTTAAGGAGGAAATTTCAGGAGGTGAAAGGGTACAAAACTTAGAGAACAAGGGTTACCACATTGATTTAGAATATGTGATTACAAAACAGCTTTATAAAAATAGATCTGATAAAATTTGATCAGCCTGGGAACACTGAGGGTCTCTAATGTGGTACAATACACATAGGATTGCAAGACTACATATTATGCAAGTCTGCTTATTTCACAGCTATTTTATTTGGGTTTTAATACCAGCCCTCTGAAGCTCTATTTGTCGGGGTCTGTCTTAAGTGTTCCTGAATGTATTTCACTTAGCTTAAGAAATACCTTCAGAAAAAAAGAATGCTGCCCTTCAGTTTGCATACAGCTTAAATGTACCCCTAACATAGAATATTCACAGCACTGTTATTCTTTGTTATCTGGGATACTGTGAAATTTATACTTCTTTATTTTATAGATTTAAAAACCTTCTGTTTATTAGTTGCATCTTGATTTCTATATTTCAGTCACTTTTTCCTGAAAACTCCTCAAAGTTGAATACAAAATATTTTATAAAATATTGGAAATTGAATTTTGTTCATTGTTTCCAGTATGACCTGATATCGGGTGTCAAAAAGGAGAATGAGGATTTCAAATCAGTTAAAATCCAGATCACTTAAATGTCAGACTTCAAACAGGATCTGGCATAGTTTTTAATTAGTGCAGTCTTTAAGTCAGTTGGATCCTTTCAGATTAAATTAAATCTGTATTGTGAGGCAGTATGAAGTCTTGAGTCTCTCCCCAACCTTCCACTCCACTTCCTACTTTAAATCCATTTATAGTCCTGCAGAAAATACATATATAAAATGTCACTTGCTGTTTTATTACATATTATTAACTTATACAAATTCAACTCTTATTTTTTCATACAATGTCCTGACTTACAGGATTCTAGCATGTCTTAAATATTTAGCAAATGACAGTAGAAAGGATAAAATCCAAATGCAGCTTAATTAATTAGAAATCCTGTCTCTTGATTTTTTCAGTCTTTGAATATATGTTAGATTTCAAGTGGCAGATGTGTTTAATCTTACCTTGAAATCATAGGATTACTCAGATAAATACAGCATAATCTATCTTTTCTGTCTGGTTCTCTTCTAGAAACCTATCATCTATAGTACTTTGTTGTAAATGAAACATTTTAATATTGGTGATAATAATAATCATAATAATGCTCATAATCAGAGGACGTGCTAGGTAAAAACTTCAGTGTGTTTTCTGTTTTGAGAAAATGTCTGTGACTAAATGCCATTTCACAGTCTAAATTAGCCATTATCCAAATTTTTTAATCAATTCTGCCTTTGTTTTACAAACATGATCTGGTTCTTGACTTCACTGTGCCTCCTTTTCAATTATTCTCACATTTATGATTATGTTTTAACTAAGAGATATTATATAATATGTGCAGCATAACATTCCTGAGGTCTTTTCACATGAACCCTTATTAGATATCAGAGTAAATCCTATTACTTGCAGAAATGTGAAGATCTGTGTTGAAATATTGTTTACGTTTCATCAAGACAATGTCTGGACGTCGTGTATTGCACAGTGTTTGCATTATGTGTGTTAGAAATCCTAAGCTGTCATTGCTTGTTTGCTTCACGGGGGGCAGCCTTATCTTCATGAAGAAAATTGACTGCCACTGAATGACACACTTAAAGTCGGGATATCGTTAACTTCCTACACAAATTCCATTTAAAGATTATTAATGTTTTTAATAAAGTTCATTGGGCTTTATGCAATGAGTTGATGACAGCTGCTGGTACAGAGCTAGAATTTCCCTGATGCAGGAGGTAGATTTGCAGGATAGTAACATAGTCTAACTCATCATTTCTGCCTCCCTATTGCTTCCATGTACTTCTCCTGCCCAAAGGATTATTGAAGCTTTCGTTAAGTCCCCATGTTATGAGACAGTTGTGCTCTCAGGTTTTTGGGTTGATCTGGGCAGTTAGGGGCACCTGGCTCTTAGAGGAAGGGTGCTAAGGCAAACGGCCCAGTGTTAAGAGTGTCTTTAGCAAGTCATTTTGGGGAGGATTAAACATCAGAAGTCAGTGCTAAGGAGGCAGCCCTGCTTCTCCAACACACAACTCCACAACCCAACTTGACATTATGTGATTTTACTTTACTGCCTTTGATAAAAATGGGAAAACAACCCACTTTATGAGGCACTCCTTAAAACACACAAATAAAAGTATTTCTCAAATTTTGCATGGATGTTAAACAGTTGATGTTCATGAAATTTCCAGACTTTACAAAACCAGGCTCAGGGTAATGATATATTTTAAATAGCATATTCCAGTTACTCCCATATTATCTCCAGGAAGACGATTTTGTTCTTTAGCAGTAATAATGTAATCTTTAAAAATATGGCTTTAATTTGGAATTCATTCCAGTAGTAGCAAGTGGTTTAAAGCCCTATCTGCAAAATAATGGCATTTCTAGTAATCCCTAATTAATGTCAATTTTTCCTTATCAGCTTGTTTTCAAATGTTGCCAAAAACCCAAGCAAGCATGGAAATAATTGCATTTTAATTCCCATCCTCCTCACCGATGCAAATGGACACATTGTAACATGTAGTATTCTTCTGACAAAATCTGAGGAGGGGAAAATCCCCCGTTCCCCTACAAAGCACCTTCTAAATTAGACAGGCTCTTTAATGCTTTCCATGATCCCCAAACCCCATATGTGTAATGAAGGGGAAGAGGGAATGATAAACTCTAGGGTATTTGTCACTTCTTCCTCCCATGATCAGTTGTAAGTTTCTGTAAGGAAAATTGAATTCCAGTTACCAATATTTTGCTCTGGGGTTCTTCTGTTTTCAGGAAGCCAGTGACTATCCCATGAGAATGACTTTAGACAACGTTCTGTCCATTCTAAAATATTAGTTTATATTCCAAAACAGGCAGGTCACTGGTTTCATTTTTCAGATGATTTCCACAATTGGTCAAAACAGTGCATATTATTTCCTACATGATACCTTTAACTTAATGAAAGAGTGGATTTTTTTCCTGTAGTGCTAGTTCATATTACAAAAAAATCCCAAAACACACCATTGGAGTTTTCACTGAGTGCCAGCTGAAGAATATCACTTAGTCAAAAAATAGAAATTCTGGGCTTAGTTTTGGCTTATAAATTGAAGGTTCAGGATTTACAGACCTCCTAGTTTGTATTAAGAAGTAGCCAAAGGCTCATATTCCAAAAGTACATTATAATTTCAATAAACTTTAATATTGTAGTGCTGTTTATAAGAATCATCTGAGGAAGGAATTATAAGTTTCAAAGCATTAAATTCTTTTACAGGGAACAAAATATCATAAAAGCCCTTTTACTATTTTTCTGCATCAGTGAGTGAGCCACATCCCTTATGATGGCTATATTTCACGTGCGTGTCCAAGTACAGGATTTTTAACTTTACACTAAAAATATTTTCAACTCAGAGCAATTTCCTTCTACATGCAAAGACCATTTGGATTATGTTTATCAAACTGCAGGCTTTGGCTATAGCGCATATATATATATATATATACACACATATATATGGCATCTCATTTCTGTCCTGGCCCATTTTCTTCAGCCTAAATCAATAACCACAGCTCTGTTTTCCTTTAGCTCTGTGAGCCAGACTGCTTCTGAAGTAACAGAAGTGCTTTCCCACTCTGGGAGAATGTATTGGTTTGAGAATCACTGAAATAATTCTAAGCCTCCACACCAAGCCTTGGGCTGGTACTAATGTTGCAAAGTCACAGAAGACTCCCTAGAAATATGTACTTTGTGATTCCAGTACAAAGGAACTAAGTTTTTCATGGAAGTGAGACCTTAAAGTGCCAATGCCTCTTCTTGCAGGCATCTCAGTTCCTCAGGCCACACATAGGTTTAACACCAAATCAAAGAGGCCAAGATTTACTTCCCATCTCCTTGTAGTCCAGGTGCTGCTGCTCTCCTGCTTGGAGCTGGAGACCAACACAAGCAAGGAAAGCCAGTGACCTCAAAGCCATTATCTCCTTTTCTCCTCAGCATGTTAGCCAGCCCTGCTCTTGCAGCTGGGACAACTGAAGAGAATACCCCAGAAAAGGAAACTCTGGGATCAGATTCCTCCAGGGGTGGTGTCTCCATGGGACTCCTAGCTGCAGAAGAGGCTGGTCCCTGGGCTTGGGCTGGCTGTGGGAAAGGAGAACATTGTACAGAGTTTTGTGCAGTCCATGCTCTGCCATGGGACACCAAAAGTGGCCAGATGAGGCAGGGGCATTCCTGAAAGCACGTTTTTCCCTAAGGATGGCCATGCCGGTTCTCAAACCCAGTAGTCTCAGGAGTCTTGCAGCCCTGTTGTAGCATCTGAGGGAGGTACAGCATTTCTGTAGCACCTGCAGAACCAACCCTGAGGGAAGGCTGCAACCTGAACGCCTCATCCACAGGTAGCTGGGATGTGGCCAAATCTGGCCATTCCTTAATCCTGCTCTCCTAAACAGGCAGGTGAATACCTTTCATAGGCATTCACTACTTGTCTCCCTGGGAATATGGTGTTCCTGCATCCCCATCGGCTGCTGAAGGTAACATGGTGTTCGTGTACCCAGAGAGCAACTTCTCATTTTACTGAGAGCTATGCTTTCACAGAAATCAAGGATAGCTCCACAGTGGCTTGGGATATCCGAGTGACAAAGGAAAGGTATGCCTCAAAGGCTGTGTGGGAGGAGAAGATATATCACCTTCAGTAATCCCGTCGAGTATTTGTAATGTTATGTATTACTACAGCATATACACAGAAAATAAAGCAGCTTTCTTTCTATAAATATTCAGAGCCAGGGATTTAAACCTGTATGCAGAATCTCTTATTTGAGTTCCATTTTCTGCTAAAGCCAAATTCTGTCAGTGTGGCCCCTTGGCAATGCAAAAATCCTTAAAGGACTACTCCTTACAAGTAAGATCACTCCATCTGCTGTGATTTTGTAGTACGTATATTTGAAAGGCTGCTAAGGCAGTGAAGAATTGTCAAGGGATAACTGAACCACAAAGGCTGTAGTAATAAAGGAGGACAGAACAAAATTGAAGCCATAATTCCAAGATTTCCTTGTTATTTGGGAATGTAAGCAAATTTTAATACTACATTAGCATAGTCCTTGTCCAATTTGTTTTTCACTCAGCTTGTTGCTGAGAGCATTCTTTTGTGTTTCGCTCAGTAGGAGGCAGCTGAAAACATGTTGTTAAATACCAGAAAAAAAAGACATTTGAAGGACTGCTTTTTCTATGCCATCACCACAGTGGAAATGTCTGGTGAAATAGCTGAAAGTTTTTAATACACAGGACTTTCATTATAGTCTAGCTGACTGGTTTATATGTAATTATACCAAATATTTAATACCACCATATTGAAAGTATAAATTAAGCTTTGAGAATGATGTTTTAAATATACACCAGTTGTAGTCCAGAAAAACTGTAGATACAGGATCTGGATTGGTATTCAATCAACTCAATAGAGATATATCTATGTATATGTATAAAATTGAGAAGTAACATCAATTGTATAATTATAGAAATATATCCATCAGTAAACCATGTAGAATTCTTTTACATATAATCAATAATTAAAAAGATGAAAACATGGAACTACTAAAGGTACAATCAATTCTTAAATAGCCACAGATGGCATATTTAAGGCGCAGAATTGCTGTACTCCACAGGCCCTAGCACTGTGCATAGCTGGCACAGCTGGCTTAGTGTTTCAAACAGAGACACCACTCAGATCCATTTTCATTACATCCATGCTTAGTTCATGTCTAGAAGTTGACAGTTTTGGGCCTTTCTGAGTCATTAGCAGACCAGAGCTAAGTTAGTCTCAGGAGGAGTACCTCAGTTTTCTCTTCACCAATGTCTGTTTTGGTACCCCTTTATTATAGGGTATACCGATTTTTTATTGCTTTGGCTAAAGAAGAGACAGAAACCTCACCTTTTGTATGTTAGATGTTTAAAAGGATGTCAGAAAAAATGAAGAATTTGGAATAGATTGAGAGTACATTCAACAGGAGAAAGAGCTGTATTGTTAACTGGTGTGTTCTGTGCTTTTTCTATGCCTGTCATTGTGCTTCACTGTTATTACCCTTCACAAAAAGGCAGAGTTGCGTCTTTTTGTCCCAACAGATATGTCCACATATTTACCATTTCTTGATCCATTTTTAGACACGAACTTCTGGAAGAGGCTCGGAGAAAAGGTTTGCCTTTTGCACAGTGGGATGGACCAACGGTGGTTGCCTGGCTGGAGGTAAGTGTAGGACATAACTTGAAAATGTGAGTCGCATTTGTAGACTGCTTCTGTGTGCTTGTCCTTACAAATCTTAAAAGAGACTGTTACAACCTCTTCCCCTCCCCCTGTGCACTGTGCCACCAGCACTATGTAGATTTTGACACTGGATGGTGTAAATTAGGGACTAGAGCTAAAAAAAAGTAAGACAGAATTACAAGGTGGGATGAGGACCAGAAATGTGCTTGAATCCCAAATTGTTGAAATCTTTGAATTTCTTAGTCACTGAATGTCTAGGAACTCCACAGACAGTTTATGTAGAATAATGTGTTAATTTGAAATAAATTTAAAGAATTTGTAACTTTCTGCATTTTAAAAACATAATGGGAAAAAAAGTGTTCCTCTCACCATTTTCACCTGCAGTGTAAAAGTTCCAGGTTGAAATCTCTCTGATTTGACAAGGCAGTGCTGTCATATCTGAAATCCAGTGTGCAGAGAGCTGTCCTTTATTTGGAGGACCTAAATGAATGGGTATTCGAAATCAAGAAGAAAAAACATTCAGCAGAGCTGGCATCAATTTTGACAAACAAATCAATGAATGTTTTAGGTGATGGAACTACTCAAAAAATACTTACACAGATGTTGAGGGGCGAAGAAGGCAGAAAGTAAGAATGTTCTTATACAAATACATTTTTACATGGCAAGGCTGTAACATTTCAGTGCAGATACAAGCTCTTTGTTGGCTCAAAAAAGAAGTGTCTATTCCTTACTATACCAAGCATCTCTACCTATTCCCAACTTTTCTCCTGCCTGCTCTAGCCATCATCCATTGACAGGCAGTTAGACTTTACAAAGTTTTTCCCTACAATTGAAAAAAAAAATATGCCCCTCCAAAGCTTTGACAGAAATATGCTAGTGAATAAATGAAAGATGAGAAATGAAAGCAGCTAATATCTACAAAATTTCTGCTTCACATTGGAGCTGCTGAACTAATTAAAAAGACAAAATGAAAACTGCAGAAAGTCAGTACAAACATTAGCATATGACCTTGGAAAACGGGGTTGTATCTTCCATCCCAAAAAATCCCCATTAATATTGAAAAATCCTTAATTTGGCCAATACCTGACTTTTTCATATGACTTTAAGAGTTTTGTAACTAGATTTATATCAGTCAGAAATATTCAGTATCACAGTAAAAGCTGATTTGCTGGAAACATGAACATACAAAGGTCTATAATTTCTGAATACCAATACCCTCATCTTTCAAGGTGATGGACAATTTCAAGCAGTTTTTGACAAGTTAATCCCTATTTTTTTCCCCCTTTGATTCTTTTCTGAAAAATAGGATATGTTTCCCACTGTCTTAAGAGAGGTGCTGTAAAGAGAAATCAGGGTCTATGAAGTTCTTGGGTAACATGACGACAGTAGCACAGGAGAGCTCACAAGGAAGTTTATGTTGCAGTAATCAATGTAGATTGAATACTGACAATAAAAAGGTATGAGGATAGGAGTAATGTGTTTATTCAGTGGGCATCAGTGCATTCAGTCAGCAGATGGACACTGTGTGCATTTCATACTCTCCTGAAGAAAAATATATCTCACTTCAGCTAAAGAATAAAATAAATGTTAAAGGAGAAAAAGGATGAAATTTAAGAAGTGTATTGTGAAATTTTCAGAATTTCAGGGCTTTTCCACCTTAGCATTTATTCTTGTTGTTTGTATGTAGCACAGACATAGCAGAGAAGTATTTTAAGAATTTTGTGTTTTTGTAATAAATTCTGAAAAAGTATATGAATCTTGATATTTGAGTTCTCTGTCTAGAATGATTACTGTGTTCTCTTTTTAGAGACTGTTCATCTAACATCATTTTCTGCTAGACAGCTATTAGTTGAAGAATTTACTTATTTTGTTGAAGAAATAATTTACCTAATGAGCAGCAAATATTAAAATCAATTTCTACAGAGTGAATAACTCCCAGTGTTTATGCTTTTCTGCTTTTCAAGTGCATATGTGAAAAAAAATAATGTCAAAATAAAGGAGGTGATGAAACACATTTTAAAGCTATGCACAGTTTTCTTATGGCCCCTTGTTTAAGTGCAGCTAGGTGCTATCTACAAAATTTTTGGTCTTTTTTTTTTTCCTATGAAACTTTGTATTTTGTAACAGTTTGTTGGAATTAGATCACGTTTCTAAGGTTCAGACTAGCATTGTAGGGAGGGCAGTGGCTAATCCCATCCATGGGAAGGACTTTTTCTAACACAGTGCAGTCATTTCTCAACCTTTGTGATACTTCAGGACTCAAAGCCTGACTGAGTCTTTTGCAACCTGACAGTCATTTCTGTTTTCTCTGTGACATAAAAGTGACCTAACAGCTGTCTTTTATGGAAATATTTCCCAGATAAGGTATAAACTTCTTAATAACCACACAGTTCTTCCCCCTACTGTGTCAAATGAAATGAAAATCCTTTCAATTTGTCACTGCTTTCCAGATGTGTTGATGAATCTCCTCATTTCCTTGACCTTGTGTCCTATTTCAGTGAGCCTTCATTAAGAAGAAACAAAAAAAAACAACAATGGAATCAGTTCATTCTGATGGCCTATTTGAGATGCACCTAGCTAGGTCTTTGTTTTCCTTTGTGTTACCCCTAAAATCGCAGTGATTGTGGCATCCACTGCTTGTGTTCTTCTCACAGGCTTTGCTAAGCATAATATAATTCATACCATGATTAAAAACCTCACATGTATGTATCCCTAACAGGAAATTACCTCCTTTGGGAAAAAAGAGCTGTAGACACTGACAGTCGTAATAATGAGGCAGCATAAAATAAGAAAGCTGAGAAAAACAAGAATTATTTACACTCAGTAGGTCCTCTTACAAGGAAAGACTAAGTGGTGAATCAAAGGGGCTGTTGCTGGCCTGGGCTAGCAAGACTGACATAAGGACAGGAAAAGCATGTAAATACATATCTTCTAAACACATAGGTGATGGAGCTGTGCTCACATTTTGCTGCACCTTCTAACCAGTATTCCTAGCTGGGATGTGACACCATACCAGACTGTTCCCAAATTTACTGTAAAGTCTGTCTCTGATAAGTTGGTTGTTTGAACTGGGCTTGGTTAATTTCTACTAAGAAAATAAAAGCTGAGAAGTGTAGGATTATGCCCCTTGAGTAAACCATGTTAAAAAAGAGAAAGCCATTTTATTACAAAAGTGAAAAAAATTACTGAATTCCTCCTAGAGGATTTCCTGTACATAAGATTATCAGATGGGCCGTAACACTGACTTGTGCCGGTACCTGGTTATTAAAAACCTTGGAAAGGAGTAGCCCAGGGGATGGAGGCACACAGCTCTAAAAATAATTCAAAGTATGCCTTGCTTTATAGTTCTGATTACAGTAAAAGGAAAAAGAATTCACATTAAATCATGGCAATTTCAAAGGTTCTGAAACAATTTTGTTTTGTTAAAGACTATGATGTTCATAGTTCTTTGTGTGTGTTACCATGCTTATTCAGACTGATAGGTGTCCTGATGACTAATTATTTAATATTGGTCAGTAATAAATTGATTATTAGTGGTCATTACACCAAGTCTGACAGAGTTTAAGAAGCTTTTGGACAACGCTCTTGGCACGTGATGTGATCCTTCAGGCTGTTCTGTGTAGAGCCAAGAGTTGGACTTGATTATGCCAATGGGTCCCTTCCAACTCAGAATATTCTATGATTGATTTCATTTGAGAAATGAAGCAGCGCTTTGGATGAAATGTACTTTCTCTTCACAGCTCTGGCTAGGGATGCCAGCCTGGTATGTCGCTGCCTGCCGTGCCAATGTGAAGAGTGGAGCTATCATGTCTGCTTTGTCCGATACTGAGATTCAAAGAGAAATTGGAATCAGCAATCCTCTTCATCGCCTAAAACTCCGATTAGCAATCCAGGAGATGGTATCACTGACAAGTCCATCAGCTCCTCCAACATCCAGAACAGTGAGTCCTATTCAGCTAACTTTTTCTTCCCTACTTCACCCTACAGGAGTCTGCAGAAAAACTTTTGTAGTAACATAGTGGCCCTGTGATAACACATACTTCACAATCAGTGGAAACTATCTAATAGAGACTCAGAACTACCTGTTCATCACTTGCTTGATTGTTGATTACTGATGTTTTTCTTTTATCAGTTATTCTTATTGTTTTTAAGCCCCTGTTTTGATTATCCTTGATGTTATCTAAATCAGTATTGAGCATCTTATTTGTAATTTTACCTGTATTTTTCTCTTCCTTCAAATCATCTGTTCCAGCCTAATCAGATTGTGTTTCTCTTTTTTGTTTGTTTGTTCTCTTTCTTTATTTCTTTTTGTTTTGGGGTGGAGGGGAGGCAGGTGCTGGGAGAGGTTATGTAGGAACACGGCTCTTTTGAGTCTTTTTCCCATTCCCCATTTTTTCACCCTTTCAGATGTTATCAAATATGAGTCAGCTTTAGGTTCTTCATGCTTTTAAGAGAAGCAGTGATTGGAGGTGTGCAGGAAGCATCTGGAAGGCTGAAGTGGAGCCTGTGCATTCAGTGAGGAAGGAAGAGAAAGTGGCGGCACAGGAGAGAAGCAAGTAAAGATACAGAGAGACACAAGTCTGAAAGGAAAGGGAAATACATCAAAAAGAGCAAGTATATAGATCAGGGAAGAGTAAGAATGAATGTGCTATAGATAAAAAGCAGGAAAAATACACCAAACTGATGAGGACAAAAAAGAAACAAGATAACAAAAGGGGAGTTTTTAATGCTGAGATATGCTGATGGTAATGGCTATGAAAAAAGCAATGGAGACAAAAAAGAGGCTGGATCAGATGGAAAACATGGCATAGAACTGAAGGACAAAGACTACTACTTGAGTAGTGTATCTCAGATTTCTACTAGCAAGTTAATGATAATGTTAATTATAAGATTTATATTTTGTAATATACTGTCTTCATTAAATTTATGGGGAATCTTTTGACGGAAATTAGAATTCAGATACCTTGGAGAGGTACCAGATCCACTGAGCTACATAAGCAACTGGGCAACAGCACTAATATTTCTATCAATTGCCCTTTTATCATCATGTTGCTAATGTTCTTTAAATATTGTAGTACACCATCTGATACTTTCTGAGTATGAGAAAACTGAGAACAGTTTTGTGTGTCATTACCATGGTAATATTATGAATTGTAATGCATTTTACCAAAGTAAAGCAGTAAAGACTTGATATGATGTTTGAATTACTACAAAAAATAAATTTTTATTTTAAAAGCATAAGAGGATATATCAAAGCATAAAAGCATTTACACTTATGAAGTGAGAGAATATTACGCTCAAGCTAAAAACATTGGGAGTACTTTTGCCTTGTTTTCTTAATTCTGCCTGAGTAATTGTCAGTGCACAAAGCTTCCCTGCCCTGGAATGTGCATTTCTGAGTCCCCAGTCTTTCCGCTTCTCCTCTTTCTCAGGAAATGAGTTAATTTATCTCAGGTCTCCAGAAAATATAGCAGACATCCATGCCCCCTCCCTGACTTTCCTCATTTTCCTAGTAATAATTTGATGAAAAACAATAGGATGAGGACAAATAGTTTTAGAAGTGAATTCTCTTGACATTTTTGATTTACAGAAACATGGTGGAAGTACTCATTATTTAGATTACAATATGAGCATGTGATTTCTGCAGAATATTTAGACTGGAAAATCTTTCAGAGCTGAAGCTTACCTCTGCACAGAGCTGTGAGCTAAAGGTTGCATTTGCCAGTTGTTTATGAAATGCAGCTTTAATTATTATTCTTTCCTTTGTGGCAGTGCTCTGCCGGATTTCATCCATCAGTTCTAGTTGTAATACACCATCACATCTGTTCAGAAGCCACTAATGAAAGATACAAACCAAGTTGTCTAAAGTTGTCTCTAGCTGCAGCTCGGTAGAGGCAAGAACGTGGTTGTGCTGATGGTGATGCGCTGTTAACTTACAGTGGTGCTGCCTTTCTTCTTTACCACTGCTTACCTAATGTGGATCCCACCTGCCTTCCTGCGGGCCTTGTCCGTAGCCCTCAGGCAATGTTTGGGTGACCCATGAAGAAATGGAAAATCTTGCTGCTCCAGCTAAAACGGTTAGTCATTCCACTTCCACTTAAAATGGTTTCAGTGCTCAAAAGAGAATAGGTCTGTTCCTGCTTTAACACAGATGCCGTATCTTCTGTAGGATGCTTCCCAAAGCATGCCATTAGAAAGCTGCAGGGAGTAATTAAATTGAAATTAAAGGACGGTTACATAATCTTTCACCAAAAGCATTTACAAACTTTATTACCATCACAAAAATTGTGTGACCCTAAAACCAGTATTGGTTATTCTAGAGCAGGTAATATTTTCGGTGCCACTGTGAAACCTCATTTAATGAAATGAAATTGTCATGGTTACAGGTGCAACATTTCCCCTGTAATCTACTCCCTCTTCTTCTAAAGTGTTTTGTATCTGCCAATATAGAAAGAAATAAAAAAAGGTTTGAGAATGATGCATTAGACAACTTCATTAATGCAGAGTCTTTCATGTCCATACTTGGGATTCCTGATCTTTGATTTCAGGTGCAGGGAGAGTATCATTTATTTATTGATTTTTGTCAAACCTCTCCCTAAACACTAAAGTAAGACCTTTTTTTTTTTCAATTTGGAACATATGTTACTTAGGTTTTGGTTTTTAACATTACATCATAACAACTTCATTAAGGTGCTTATAAAACATGATACAATGTTCCAGTGACATCTCTGAAAAAAATTATCTTCAGTATGGCAAACCTTATAGTCAGCCCAATACATAAATGGTGGGAGAGGTACTGGAGCTAGATTTTGATGCAATAAGGAATTATTTCTTAAAAGTTTATGCTTTTTATAGTATTTAAAGTTTTCTCATCAGCAGTAAGGAAGCCAATTCTCATCAATATTTTTAACTGAACTCATTTCCAGTTTTATTATTGTTGGTAAAGATAAATGCAAGTATAAAAGCACTGAACTTACCAGAAGTAAAGTTGATCCTGTTTAACTGGCCAGCCAGAAAAATATAATTTTGCCATAAATAATGTTATGTAAAAAGCTTTACAGTAAATTCTCAAGAAGACAGCTTTTTATTGTGGATGTTTCAAAATCAAACTAGAAACAAAAATTGCCCAAATTTTTAAGTAAATGTTTGTGTTTTAATTGTGAAACAGTGAAGAGTGTTTAAATAATGTTGTAAAATTTCATCAAGATATAACGATTTTCTATCTTGAAAACTCAGCTACATTTTATGGTTCTGGTCTTATAATTTTTCAGGTAGTTTAGCCCAGGACATTGCCACTGGCCAGAGTTATTTTATTCATGCACTTTATGTATATATTTTTATTTTCATGAGCATGCATATGAAAATCACATCCTTTTATAACTAATTTTTATTGTCCTTTTATCTGTTTTACTAATTGCTTCCTGCTGATAATACAGAAGGAGTCTGAAGAAGGCAGTTGGGCTCAGGTACGATCTTTCACATGACTTTTTTAAACTGAAAGTTAACAATAATGTAATTGGGTGCATCAATATGTGTAGTGGAATATAATATTTTGACAGTATCTCAATGATTGAAATATGATTTGCATACTTTAGAGTTCTTCTCAAAGAATATATTCTCTGGACAGTTTTATTAGGTAAACCAGAAAGAGGTACATATGCTGTGAATATTTTTCACAAAAGAAATTCCTACATTCCAGAGACATATTCTATCTCCCATCTAAAACTAGTAAAAGTATTTTCCTCATTTTTCAGAATAGGACAATTAAATATGCCATGAATTTGAGAGCTAACTTTTCTAAAATTATACCGAATGGTTTTTTTCAGAAAAATTGTATAAATCACACCCAAGTATCTGTCTACAAATAGTATTATATAACTTAGTTAGAACTGTCAATTAGATATATTTTTAAAATATCTTCTCTCTAATATATGCACACTCTTACATGATTTTGCTATCTTTACTGATGACATTCCTTTTCTCTTCAAAATCTCACAAGAATGAGACGTAAGGGGAGTGGAGTATTCTTTCCTTCAAAGATAATATATCCATCCGGCTTACACTGTGTTATTCATTAGTTTATAATGACATTAAAAACAAAACCAAAGAGATACTTAGTCTTGAAAATGATCCTGAGCATGATCCTGTTGAGGAAGTGTAAATCTTGCAATTTATCAGTTCTCTGTTCTGTTTTGTAGTACAAAATAATTAACAACAGTGAGATGTAAAAATCTATTTTATATCTTAATAGGGCAATTCATATAGAAATAGATCAATATGCATGATTTTTTCATATACTCTCTTCCTCAGCCTAGTGAAATTTTAGCTGAAAAATGAAGCCTGAGTACTAGCTTCTAGGAGGAACCTGGTTTGCTCCTATCTCAATTAATTTCTTGAGCTCTATATATGATGCACTTAGGTTTAAGCTGTTCACAGCTGAAAATATCTCATTAAAATGTGAGCTTGAGCAACAAAAAACTGAAATTAACTTTCAGTCTCTAAAGGACTACAGGTGTGTAGCCATGAAGTGTCATTAGATCCTATTTAGGAAATTCTTCTCCCCATCAAACAGTAACATAAGCCTCAGTGGATTCCCTGGAGCCATGTTCGTACTACCAGTTCCCAGTTCAAGATTTGCCTGGCATAAATATTCTAGAAAGTAAGATTATGAAACACAGACATTTTGATTGTGGAAAAAGTTTGCTTGCATTTAAAACTCAAAATTGAAAAAAATTCCTTAAAACTTACGGAAGAAAACAAGATACAACAGGCAGAACTGGTATCTGTAACAAATATCTCACAGTGGCTCTCTCTTCCAATGTTAAAACAAAGCAAAACCAGAATTTTTTTTTTTTGACATAATTTTTTTTGGATATATTTTGTTTTCAGTCTGTGGTGCAGTCTTGAACAAACTCATATATTCATTCCCCCTCTCCATTTTCTTCTCTCTGTAGACCCTGGCTTATGGTGATATGAACCATGAATGGATAGGTAACGAATGGCTCCCCAGTCTGGGTTTACCGCAGTACCGAAGTTATTTTATGGAATGCCTGGTAGATGCGAGGATGTTAGACCACCTGACAAAAAAAGATCTGCGTGTGCACCTAAAAATGGTGGATAGTTTTCATCGGTATGTTGACATAAAGACTACACCTATAAAAATGCTCATGTGTCTTCTCTAGTGCTCAGTGCTGCACAGAATAAAAACACTTGCTGTTGTTTTGGTGTGGAAAAACACACAGAAGAGTGAGGGCTGACTGTCAGAAATCTGAATTGAGAGAGATTTCTTTAGTAATAGCAACCACATTGCAATTATGTCTCTCAAAACCAAGATACTGGTACAGATAAATTTCATAATGAGCAGGGAACCATTAATATATCAATAGACTCTTGACAATACAGAAACAGTAATAATTTAAGTGGTGTGAAGTATTAGAAAGTGTTAGACTAAGCTTCGAAGCCTTGAGATCTTATAATAATGAAAAGCTATTGTGTGTAGCACATAAAAGCTGTTAACAGTACAAGCAATTTGACAGTTGTTGGGTTACCTAGGGATATAGCTAGGAAGCTAAATTGGAAATATGGAAATAAAGGCATTTAGACTGTAGGGAGAATGAGGTTTATATGACAAGAAGTGGATTTCTTTTTAATATACTGTCTGATTTGTCACTTTTTTAAAGCCCGATTTGACAAAACATTTCACGGCTCACAAGGGCTGACCTTTTCTGAATACTCTTTTAATGCTTTGGTTTTCTTATGTTAAAACAGTTATTCAAACATACTCATTTTGTTTTTTTCCATTTCATTTCTGAAGTCTGTGGAGTTTTTTTACTGGTTTTGCTCTCCCCTCTGTTCTCAAGATTTCCTACATGGGCACCATGAAGCACCTCATGTGAAGCAAAGGAAATACATCCTACATATGTTCCCATCTTCTAAATTATCTTTATTAACTCTGTAAATGTTTCTCTTTAAATAACAGAACAAGCTTGCAATATGGAATCATGTGTTTAAAGAGGTTGAATTATGATAGAAAAGAACTGGAAAAGCGAAGAGAAATGAGTCAGCATGAAATAAAAGGTGATAGTTCCTGGGAATGAATATTGGGAATGTTTCTTCTTTTGAAGCTTGACACTGTTAACCCATTGTCATGCCATTTTAGCAAAGCATTTAAGCACGCGCTTTAAACAAAACTAACGTAAGTCCATCTTTCTTCAGAACACATCCTATTTCCTTAAATTAGGCACAGTTAAGTACTTTGCTAAATTGGGGCTGCAATTCTGAATGGTGGTTTGATTCATACAAATTGGATTTTGGGTATGGATCTTATCTGACTCTCTTTCAGGCTCAGAAGCAGAAGGCCATACAGTCTGCAGCTCAGTGGGATGTGCTGGAGGCAACACCAAAAAATGGGAGCACTCAGGACTCTAACACTATGCTCCAGCTTTTGAAAACCTTTGCCTTTGATTTCTTATGTCAGAATGCATCATAGAAAATGCTGCTTGGAGGGGTGACCACTGAGGCAGTTGATTGGTACATAAGAATAGTTCCTAACAAAACTGGCCCTATTAGAAGATTTCACAGCTGATTCTAAAGATTTTTTCTGTGTAAAGCTCTCTAGAGCAGTTGCAGGCTCACTGCATGGTTCTTTTTATTTATAACAAGTAGGGTGGCTGGGTTTTTTCAACTACCAGAAATGAATTCTTTGATTCCTTTGAGCTTTTCCAGCTCTAGTGACTACAGTAGTTACCACTTCTCAAGCACGATGCTGATTAGAAGAGCTAGAAAAAAAAAAGGTGAAGGGCTACAGTGACAGTGTGCATTTGCTCAAGGCATGCACTAATGCAAAGACTTTGCCTTGGATGCGCAGGCATCAGTGCCAGTCAGCCCAAGTGGGTCTAGCTGGAGACTGACATAGGGGAATCGGGTACTGGTCTCAAATTCTGGTGTGGCTTCAGTGCTGGTTCCTCCTAGGGCAAGGGTAATAATCCATAGCCTCCTTCACTTTGTCATGCATCGGTCAGTTATTCTTGGTCCCAGGTGGGATTTGGACTCTGCCTGCCACTGTGTTTTAGCTGATCCTGACCCCAAAGAGTGGGACGCTCTCAGCCAGGCGATGGAGAAATTCTGCTCCCAGAACAGCCACACTAGCTGGACTTGTAAGAGTTCAGGAAAAAGCCTCATCACTTAGTAATCACTTAGTAACTGAGAAAACTCAGTACTCTCCAACTCACAACTATAAAGATCAGTATAAGTAACTTTTTTTTTTTAATCTTACAGGCAGGGCAGGATACTTTTTTACAATAGCCAAATCTTCAAAAATGGTTTCCTAGCTCATTTTGTTGCCTCAGCTTTGTAATTGGTATGGACCTTAACAATTCTACCAGCTTTCTGCACTAAGAATAGTTTGTCTCTAAAATTGTGCACTAATCTTTTACTTTATGGCATGTTAGAAAATGATAGATGCTGACGCAACTCTCAAGATGTTTAATACGAAACTCCCAAGTGAAGCCTTGAGGAATGGACATTTCTCCTGTGGCCTTGCACTGTAAAATTTTGCCTACAAATTGAAAAGAGTATATATAGGAAGTGGGAGGAATTGCATTGTGGAGATCCCCTCTGGAAGCACACTTCTCCTTCGGAAACATTTAGAACAAACATTTTACTTGAAGATAGTTAAAATCACATAGAGTTTTTGAATAGGAGGTACTAAAGCTATATGAATAGTTTGCTGGCATTCCTCATGTAAGAAATAAAGCAGTAAGACATCCACAGTGCGTGTACAACTATACACATGCACCTGTACAATATGGAAGTTATCAGGTATCAGGAGACTGACCTGGTGTTACATCCTTACAGATGTGCTGGTATGGAGCAATGATCGAGTCATACGCTGGATACAAGCCATTGGCCTCCGAGAATATGCAAATAATATTCTAGAAAGTGGTGTACATGGTTCACTTATAGCACTGGATGAAAACTTTGACTACAGCAGTTTGGCTTTATTATTACAGATTCCAACACAAAACACACAGGCAAGTTTGCTTATACTACTTCCGGTTAATCTGTACCCATTATTACCTTTTATTCATCTTCAAACATTTTAATTGTCTACTTTGGTATCTCTAGGCACGGCAGATCCTTGAGAGAGAATACAACAACCTTTTAGCACTAGGAACTGAAAGACGACTTGAGGAAGTAATTAATTTTATTTTCAGTATTTATAAAATATCACAGTAAAACATTAAAATTAAATCAAATGCATGAAGATGTATTGATATTCACATTGTTAAAAACAGTCAGTTGCAGCTTTAAAAAAAATTTAGGAATGCCCATCAAGGTTTTTAAAGTAACCTCAGTGTGGCTACATATTTCTGTCATCTTGGATGCTGTTTGACACTGCACTCTTACCTTAAGATGAACATTTTCCAGAGAGGAAACATGCAGAATGGAGTGGAAGTTTTGCTGGCCAGAGCAGATGGTGGGGAACGTGTGTGGGTAGGATGCCTGTGTAGTCTATTCTTTAGGACACTTACACCTTTTTTAAAAATAACAAAGTAGATTTTCAGTTTGTTCTTTATTGCTTTTTTTTTCTTCAAAATTAATCAAAATTAATAGATTGTGATTTGGGGCAGTTATCTGGGAGGAGGAAGCTCAAATCCAACTATGGAAATTATTTGTCTTAACATAAGAGTCCAGTGCAAAAGTGTTCAAGTCTTGGACTTCTGCACATGAGGAGAATAAAACTTTTAAGGACTTGCTGAAAATGCCAGATGCCTTTGAATTCTGTGCATGCACATGAGTGTTTAATCCTTTTTTAGGACTTTATGTAAGCCTCCTAATGCAGTAACAAACCACTTTCTGTCACTGTATAAGAAATTTCTACTTTAGCTGATACTAAACCCCTTGACTATACCGAACCAAAAATTTCTTGAAGAGTTTTCCACCCCAGCATTTAATATTTCTAAAGTTTTTACTTTTACAAGCACGTCTCAAACACATTACAGTGGCTGGATGCAGTGCAACAGAGCAGGGTAGTTGTTGTGGAATACATTTGGCAGTGGTAGAGATAGCACACAGCAGGATAATTAATCCAAAAGTTTCATTTTGCTTTATCGAATGCAACTCTGTGTTGACAGAGCGATGACAAGAACTTTAGGCGCGGCCCCTCCTGGCGCCGGCAGTTCCCCCCACGTGAGGTTCATGGGATCAGCATGATGCCAGGCGCGTCAGAAACGCTGCCGGCTGGGTTCCGGCTCACCACCACATCAGGGCAGTCTCGGAAGATGGCAAGTGATGGTATGCACTCATTTCTCCACTTCCTCTTGGAAAGCTCGTCCTAGCATGCCAAATTGACCTAATGCATGTCAGTCTCGCACAACAACTGTGTTCATTTAACTAGGATGAACGGAGTCTGGGAGAGTTGAATTAGGGAATGGAAAAGCACTGACTTGGCATACTATTGATTTTTCCAGGTTTGCTTCAGACTGACAGTGTTTATTTAAAATACAAAAAAAGGCCATATCACTATCCTGCCTCTGTAAAGGAAACATTCAGAAAGACAGGAATTAATTTACTAACTTTCAACTAAGACTGAATGTAATATCTAAGCAAACTTTTCATCCTTTTAGCCTCTCTAGCAGGTGGAGCGTGTTTTAAAGAAGGAAAGTAGAAAGGGCTATCACCTTTATTTTCCTAACTTTCAAACTAAACAGCTTAGCCTTGACCACCAAATAACTGAAGTTGCTAAAAAACAGTTACCATCAGATGGGTAGTTAGCAAATACTGAAATTCAGGCACTAATTGAATTACTATATACCAATCTTAATTTTCTCTGGCAATCTTTTGGTTTCCAAAAGATGCGCTAACCTAGAAACAAGTGGAAAACTAACAAGCAAATCATGATTAAAAAGTAAGTAAAATTTTAAAATTATTGTAAGAGAGCAGGCAGAGGGGACAAATCCCATCACAGCTATTCCTCCAGGTATATGGAAGATAAAGCCAAGTATACCTGCCTGAAGTTCTGAGAAGTATTAGTACACAGATTGCCCCATTTAAAATACTGCCATTTATTTCATCATGACAGGATTTACGTCTATGAACAGAGTTATCTCAATGTAATTTATCACACCGCTTGTAGAGATTACATGCTGTAACTTGATAATGAATTTGGTATGACAGTATTGCCACCTAAATTCCATTAAAGCCATCTAAATTCCATTAAACTTTCTCACCTTTAAAAACAACATTTTATAGTTGCAGTTACAGATGGACTAATTTACTGATTGCAGCACTGAATTCCATTGACTTCTACTTCCCACAGCATTTCCATAGCCCACATTACTGTAGTATATCAGAACCTTATAAACATTCATGGATTTCATCTTCCAGTCATGGTATGATGTACAAAAATTATGTTCCCATTTTACAGATGTGGAACTAAGGCACGAGGGAGATTTAGTGATTTACTTGAGATCTTCCAGTTAATTCTTGAGCTGAGTATACTAAACTCAGTAGACTTAAAGGGAAGTAATTTTGAAGATCTATATCTTCATCCAGGATTTGGCTTCCTGTCTGTAATAAGAACGCACGAGTATTTAAACAGCATGATAGGTAAGAGCATTAGGACTTACAACAAAATAAAGACAAAATTGACTTTTAAACTGTACTCGCTTTAGACAAATTCCAACAGTACATCAGATGTGAAGAAATTCTGAGTTTTGAACTAGACCATGCCCAGATTATGTCAGAGAAAGCCACAGAGCAATTTATCAGCCACCCTTCCAGTGGTAAACAGACTGATATATTCTATCGATGATTCTAAAGAGGTTCTGGTTTGTTTCCTTTTTTTTTTCCTTCCCAATTTGCAGTTGCTTCATCACGACTGCAGAGGTTAGACAGCTCAACAGTTCGCACATACTCATGCTGACAAGGCCTAGCAAAGAAGCCAGCACTGAATTGTTGTGAGTATTCTGTAGGGGCTGTCATGAAAGCTCTTTGTAACTGTACACTACCCCCCACATAATCCAAGCAAGAACCAGCATGGAGCAGAGGACATAACTAAAGACTCACTAGGGTGGTCATTTGGACAAGAAAACAGTCTTAATTTCAGTCCAGAGGACGCTACCAACCTTAATATTTTGGGGAGATGGCAGAAGGCACAGGGAATGAACTTACTTTATGAGAACTTGAAAGAGTTCTACTAGGAGCTGGAGTGGGGGGTGACACTAGTAAAGCAGAAGAGATGTACTTTTTTTTTTTTTTCCAATCAAAGCTATGGCTCAATTTAGAACATTCGGTAGCTGCATAAAGGTAGAACAAGAATTACCCATACAGAAAATCTTGAAAAATGGATCTATTACAGAGATTCCTACACTTCTCAAATCATTCAGAATTGGCAAAGGAAGGATAATCTGAGCTGGATGCAACTTTTGATCAAACTTAGTATTGGAATTCATGTTAAAATTTTCACCGTATATCTTTTGAGTATGGCTATGAATATCACAGTCACTGTTCCAGAGTTCTGTGGAAATACAGTGTTCTATTTTATCCCAACTTTTGCAAAAAATACTCACATGATGAGTACTTACATGAATATGGCACCTTTTAATGCTAGTATTTTCTCAGTAAAAGTTTCCATTTAGTTACTTGGGGAATTGTAAGGCAGCTAAAAAAAATACTTGAATATCACCAAAACCTCACTAGGCATCAAACATGCTTCAATAGTTTTTACATATTGAAGGCAAGATATGCAAGGATCTGCAAGAAAGTTTTGGGTGGTTTTTGTTGGTTTTTTGTTTGGTTGTTTTTTTTTTTTTTTATTCCCAAGACTGGGACAGACTTGGGGCCATCAAGATTTTGCTAACTCTGTGTAGGTTCAAAAAGTGCTTAGGAATAGCAAATGTTAACAGTGGGAAAAGTAGATTGCTCAGGATCCTACTGATGACATGAGCCTCACTTCATGGATCTTCAAAAGACTGCAAGAGTATAAAATCTTAATCTTAGTAAAAGAGGGAACTTTTTGTGCCACCCCTGAAAAAATAAGCTTCGGGGGTGCGTTTATTTGTTGGGTTTGGTTTGGTTTGGTTTTCTGAAAAAGCGAAGTTTAGCAGTTGGTTCTACAAAGACGATGATGAAGCACATAAACTACAGAAATCTTTTTATGTGTGTGCATGTATAGATTCGAGCATGGTGTTGTATCAGTAAAGTCAATGACAGGACTCTCACAGGGTTCAGTGGTGACAGAAACTGAAAGCAGAGATGTGAACATTTTCTCCTATGTGCTTCAGAATTGCAATGTTGGAAGCAATAAAGCACGATCAAGAAGTTCAAACACTAAGCTGTCCCTTAAGCCAACAGTAATGGGACAGGCACGTGAGGTGAGGCTTGAAGAGGGCAACAAAGGCAGAAAAGGAAAACTGATACACTAACAAAAATTAATTTCAGATGATCCAAGCCGTTTATTCCTACTACATTAAAAATTGTTTTAAAAGTTGCAAAGCACAAACAAAAGTAAAGTAACAGAGTTTTCTGGCATTATGTATGTATGGGAGCTGTGTATTTTGAGCAAAAAGATGTGTATATAAAGTTATACGAGCTATACAAGTTAACTTCAATTTCTATTGGAGTATTAGTGGTGTTTCAATTGGTGTATTAGTAGTGTTTCAAGTATCAGTGATATGTATCACATCAGTACTTGCTGCTTGTCCACTATTCTGCCAATTACATCCTAATCTCAAGTGTTTGAGAGGTCTACAAGAATATCAAATTTGCAGCTACATTGTAAAGGCTAATATATTAGGTTAGCTGACATTAATATACTATTTCTCTTTTCACTTACCATATACTCCTTTTAGAGAATCAACAAGATGGTGTGAATTAGGACTTCAGTATATGCACTTTCTGTAAGGGCAATTTCAAAATGCCATGTAGGTTAGAAACCAAAAAGCAAGTTAAAATAATTTTGGATTCCAGTACATTATATTAAAAATCAAAATAACACCCCATCTCTGCCGTCCACAAAAAAACAAACAAACAAAAAAAAACCCCAAAAAACCCATGCAAGGAAAATATTTCCTTCACTATTATCTCAAACTTGAAAATTTAAACAAATTGCCTGCAACTCAAGAATGAATGCATAAACAGAAACTGCTCATGGAGGGTGATATCAGATTGAAGGGCAACAGAGGAGTTTTCAGAATTTTGTCATCACAGTTCCTGAGTAACAGTTTCTTCACGGAAGGAGCTGATTGGACAAAAGGGAAGATTATTCATTACAACACGCCTCCTGAAATTTTCCAGATCCAGCTTAGACCCAGGCTTTTGTAACACCTTGCCTAGACTACATCAGCAGCTGTGTTACTCTGGTGAAGTGCCTGTATGCACAGAACCAGGAACTAAACAGCGGAGGGGAGGGATAGCTGGATGAGGTACCACACAATAGCGAGATAAGAGAGTTTTTAATATAGTAAAGGAGAACATGCCTACAAAGAGCAGGCCAAAAAGAAATGGCTGCAAATGGAGTCCATGTGGAACAAATGCAGATGGTATGTGATCACAGCAGGCTGCAGATTCTTGCATTCTGCTGCTCTATAAGAGACATTCTCTTAAAGAGATTGTCAAAGCCTTTTATTTCAAAATAGTTTGTGCCAACAACATCAGTTTGGTACAACCTTCTAGTGTCTCTTATGGTGTTTCTTCACAGCAGCTGTGTCCCATTCATATGCTTTCAAATTGCATTTCAGGTGGGTTATTTTTGAACATTTGTTGAAACCACAATGAGCTGCCTGAAACCATGAGCAGACATTCTCAGAACAGTTATATGAGCATACTCTGCACAGCCCTGTTTTAATGCACTCAGTATCCGAAATTTAAGAACAGTTAAGGCTGTCGGTGCTGGCTATTCAACATTGCAAAGAAATTTACTATAGAGCACAGAGGACCCATCAAGCTTTCTGCTATGATGGCTACATGTGGTGGCCCAGCTGAGCAGTTGCAATGCCCTTACACAGCCAGTGGATTTGGCACTCACACCATTCAAGCTTTCCCAACACTTTTAACTTCTAAAACATTTGTCATTGCCAAATCAGAAGGGTCAGTAAGGACAGATTTCTTGCCACAAGCTGGAGCAATAGAACGTATTACTTTAACTTTTATTCTAATGAAATACTAAAGGAGATTTGGTGAAATCAATTATGGACTTTACCAATGAAGGATTCCAAAGATGATTTGTAAAGACAAATGGAGAAGCAGCATTCCAAAAAGATGTGAATGATAATCTGGAAGCAGCTGGTCCATAGCAAGAAACCATCAGGGTGAAAAACATAAATGCTGTCAAGCTGCAGTGAACTAGGAAGAAGAACCACAAAGTACATCAGCAAGGTCTGTACACTGAAAATGTGAGTTTAGCTTTGTACCAAACAGGCAAAGGGCTCCAGATGCAGGAAACTAACTCCAGTGCTGAACCAAAACAGCAGGAAAACAATTGTAAAATGAACATAAGCAGCAGCACGTTTTGACTGAGGACAATTAGTAAATGCATTAGTAGTAAGTTTATGTTGCAGATCTAAAATTTTAAAAATGCATGCCTCCCATGGATACTCAAAACCCATGTTTTAATAACTTAGTTACTAAACTACTTATTTAGTGCTATATTTTCTGTTGTCATTGCATTTTAGACTGAATTAGAATCATAGAATCTTGCTAATTAATGTTTATTTTTTTCTCTTAGATGTCATCTCTTTCTTCTACTTTACCTGAAGTGCACTACCACTACTTAGGAAAAGAGCATTAAAACTCTCTGCAAGAACAGGGTAATAGGGAAGAGAACACATAAGGTTTATCATACAAACAGATATGATGTTCCTTTCATGTATCGGTTAGTTTAAAGAATAAAAGAAACCTAAATTACTAAAAAAAAGGAAAAAAAAGAAGAAGAAAAACAAAACGATGTCCCCCTTTTCTCTCAGCATCTCTGTCATCAAAAATTTGACAGTAGTGCACATCCAAAGCTTTTATCAAATGAAGCCACTCATCTTTACATTGTTACATCTGTTTTACTGTAAAATACTAGACATTTACGTATTTACTGTGTATGTATTTATTTTAAAACGTGTAAGTCTTATGTAAATGGATATAAATATGATTTTTTAAAAATAAAATCTATGGTACATGGGGTCTCAGTGCAAACATTTGACAATACCGTGTCAATAATACTGTTTGTATCTTTCCATTCCACCATTTTTACAGTTTTTGGATTGTAACCGTCAAATGAATATGTTTAGCAGAGTTAGAAGCTTCAACATGTTCCTACTGAGAAAAATCTGTCAATATTTAAAGCTGAACACCTGCCTCTGATGATGTGTAATAGAAAGACATAACCTGGAACTGAAGCCAAAACGGACCTCTAAGGACAAAGTGGAAATGTCACATACCTACAGAGAAGTACCATGATGGCTCATCTCTTAAAAACAAACAAATAAACCCAGAAGAACTGTTTATAAAGAAAAAAATAAATTTAATAAAACAGGATTTATACAAAAAAACCAAAAACTTTCTTCTATGTTACTTGCGGACCAAGAAGAATCTTGCTTTACCAAGAGCCACCTTTTTGTTCCAGGATCTTCAGACACCAGCCAGCATTGGAAAAGTAAATCTAATATTTGCATAGAATCAGATTCTTGTTTCCAGATGTATTCAACAAAGAAAAAGAAAGAAAAGAGAAGCCAACCCCCACCATTTCTTCATTCTAACAGGGCATTAGGCAGGCTCCTGTCTAACGTTATGCTTTTAGTCAAGATGGCCTTGCTGAGACTTCACAGAAGTCAGTTTTATCAGAGGAAATAACTGAAAGACAGAGTGGTTAATATATAGTGTATAAAAGTTTAGAAGAGCAACTATTACCTGCTGTGGCTTTATTTGGTGGTGTTATTGTTGTTTATTCTTTGTTTAAATGGGAAGTTTCAAAGTAAGACCTACTTAATAGTCATTTACCTATTTGCTATTTTTCTGCTGCTTTATCTTAGCTCAAGACCTGTCTTTTAGTTATTTCTTTTAGCAGTTTGATCTGCAATGTTTGCACGTACATAAACATTTGTTTTGTCTATTTTTATTTGGCAAACTTCGGTCAATCAGATGGTGAAAGATTTTTCTCCCCCGATGTCAATAAAAAAGAGAATTCAGTGCTATTTGTGTTCATAAGTCTATTAAGTTTGATACATAGCAGCATCAAGTTTGGAAACCAGATGCTTCTCATAGCTAAGCGTAAGCACGTTTTGGCACTAACAGGGATGAGTTACGATGGATTTACTGGTGAGAACCTGCCACGAGAGGGAGCACAGATCTTGCTGATGGGTGCAAAGTGCTGGCAGGGTTATAGCACACACCTGTAGAAAGTCAGGGCTCTCATATGCACAGTTCCTCGGACCTGGCCGACATTCTTCTCCTCCCTCAGCCTCCTTTTGGATTATTTTAGTGCAGAATGTCACAAAATAAAGCAATGCAAACACTACTGTCACTGGCTGCGGTATCATGCGAATACACATTCCCTCATAAAAACCAGCTCTTGTTTTACAGAATTCCTTTTGCAGCCCACACTAAAACTTAGGGAGCAAAGGGGAATGAAGTGTGTCAGGGAAAAAAGCCAGATATTAAGACCAATGCGGAAATTATCCTGCCCCAGGAGTACAGCACCCCCAAATTATATATTTCACAGTGGAAGAAAACAGACCAGAAGAGTTTAAAATAATATTATTGTGACTTCAGTTTTAAGGATAACATACCAAGTCTCCTAATTCATCCCTGTCTCCCTCATACAAGCTGAAGCTCTGTCCTCTAGAGCTAGAAACTGCAGTTATGCTAAATGTTGCCTACTTGGCTCGCCTTTCAGTACATTGAGAATAACTACTACATCTGCCTCTTCCAGCTGAGATTCAACAACTCACTGACCATTCAAATCTACCCACTTGCTGCTTCTCTCTAAAAACAAAATTGAGAAAATTACTGCTGTCCTACCACTTGTTAAATGGGCTTGTTCTTCCTAATGGTATACCCAGGTTGCTGGGCAGCAGCTGAACCACGTACAAGGGTAACTACTCCTTCTCCCTTTCTTGAGTTCAGCTCAAAGCTAAAGACAAAGCATTCTGCAATTGCAGTTCCTCAGCGAAAGGCTCCTCTGGAAAACAAAAGTAATGGCCATGAAACATTATTTCCCCATACTGTATTGCTGCAATAAGGTGCCTTTCTTTCTCTGGGTTTTCTTAATGTTGATGTATGAGACATTTTGCACTTCTGGAATCCTCTGCATTACCAGTGTGGTAGTATAGTGAGCACACCTGAACACTCTGTCCTTCTCTTTTAAAATACAAGTCTTGATCTGAAATAACTCCTACCAAAATAGAGAGAAAGAAAAAAAAAAACCACAGTATTTTTTGTTAAAAAGAGAATATCTGAAAACCAGCTCAGGCTTCCTCAGAAAACAGAAGTTATTACAAATATTTTTGTCATGGAGACACATTAAGAATGTTACCTTGCTGTTGAAGCTCTTCATAAACAGTTCAGAGGAAAGATAATTGTTTCTTGCTAATATTAATGTAAGCACACAGGCCTTCAGAAAGGTAACTGCATGTCTAAGTATCTATTACTAATGCCATTGGGGGTTTTGTGGGGTTTTTTTTCACCTCCATAAAAAAAGAGACCCAAACTAGAAAGCAGTTTACTTTTCCTTACAAATGGAGAAACTGGTGTAGGAGCATAAGCTATCATTGGGAAAATTATGCAAGATCTAGGAAATTAATTCTCTTCTCCTATATCTATTGCAGGATCTTTACTAGAGAGTTTTTGCTCTCATTAATTAGTTCCCCCCACCCTACTTTTGCAATTACATGATGGCTGCAGCCAAGGTAATGATATCAAACATACACAACGTCTCACCTTTAATTTTCATAGTGACAGCCACACACCTTGTGACTGTGCCACAGTTTCTCTGTGATAAGACCCTTGTAGTGTCTCACTGATTTAAAAAAAAAACACACCACCACCAACTCCCAAGAATTCCCTCTCGCTCTGTAACTGTTCAGCACAGGTTGCTAAGTCGTAGCACTGTGAAATGGAAAAAGTCTCTGCAAGTCAGTCCATTTTTTGGCATGCGCCTCCTGTAAAAGCCTTTGTACTTGAATAATTCATTCAGAAGAAAATAATATCTTAAACTAACTGCCACTTCTATAAGAAGTACTTGAAGAAAGTTGTAAGGACATCTCTGAAGAGCAAAATTATTCCCACTTTTAAATCACCAACCTGTATATTTAGCATATCTACCATAAATATCATTAGCCTTTACTCAGTCTTTGCATGTTTTATTCCCTGTTTAGATTGTGTAAAGATCCCCTCTCTCTCAGCTATTCACTTTGTTGAAAATCACAATGATTCAGCAAGAAGCAAATACAGCGCAAGCTCAAACTGGGCTGTTTTAGCACAACTGTATCACCTGGTTCAACGCGACTGGCCCAGATGTCTGCAGTCTCTAGTGAAAAAGCACAAGGACGTTTTTTTTTAGTTCTTATGTAACTGGTAGAGCTCACCAACTCCACAAAAGTGTCACAGGCACAAGGCACCACCAGGGTATGGCTCATGTTAAGTGGCACCTCTCACCTTTTAGCTACATCAGTCTGTTGGTTTATTTCATCACTTTACAGGGATATCATCCTTACCTCCATCCACCATCACATAACAGTATTTCTGGACTCTTTTGAGGACCTCTCTTGTTCAACAACGTCATCTAAATCTGTCTGTTACTTACTGTTTCTTCCCCTGGTAAGCACTGCTGAATTTGAGTAGCTTCTCTGTTTTTAAACTTTTCTGGGAGCATCTATTTTTAAAAGGACGTTTACATTTATTGTTCAATTAAATACCTGAAGTTTGAGAAGTAGTGTATGTAGAAAGTGTAGCCTCCATCTCCTGGCTTATTGAGAACTCTGTAACAAGTGTGAAATGGCCTATAAAGTCCAGAATGGGCTGCTTAGTATCCATATTTGATTAATTTTTTGGTTATATGTATCTCAGATTAAAATGTTTAATTTTGGTAGCAAAAGCACATTCCAGTTGTCCTTATCATAAGGGATAGAAACCACAAAAAAAGAAATTACCAGAAAATGCAAAGGGTAAATGCCTGCCTTTATTTAACATACATGGGTTTTTCTGAATATTACTGTGGACAAATCAAGATTTTCAGAGATTTAAAAGCCAGAAAATATTTATAATTTTTCAAAAAAGACTCCTCAGAAAGCTATTGAGTAAAAAAAACCCATAGAAATCTGATTTATAGCAGAAAGACTTAGGAAAAAAAAGAACTTGGAATCAAGAGAACCAATTTAAAATTTTTAATTTTAGAAAAATCTAAAAGACAAAAGCTTGTCATTTACAAATAAGAACAATTATGTCTGCAACAATTTACATAATCAAATTCCTAGTTTTTGCTGTCCTCTGTTCATGACTTACCTTTTGTAAGCTGCTTTAGCCAAACTCAAGTTACTGGTCACATTATAAAATAACAGATTTAAATGTAAGGTTACGTGACACTATATAAGATGGATAATCCAATTACTCCTTCCCTTTACGACTACTAAAAATGTATGAATTCTACTTGCAATTCTTAGCCATCTTAATAACCAGCATATATTGACAGCATGCAGAGACTTTAATATGTCAGTGGCTGTGGCAAGATGGTAAAGAACACAGTAATGTTTCTGCAGTAAAAATATTTAGTCCCAAATCATGAGTTGTTTTTAAAATGTGGTATTCTTAACAAAAAAGAGCCTCTCTGTATACTTGAATAACTGAAATGCTTGTTATTATGTGTTATCCCATTTAGTTTTTCTTTAGCAGTTCTTCAATGTGTTTAAACACACTAGCATCTTCAATGGTTGGTGTTATCTGAAAAGGAAGAATACAGAAGCATGTGATAGTAGGCAAGAATTTCATTCAGAGATTCTTCTAAATTTATACTTCAAAAACAATCAAGAAGAAAGTATCTGTAAAGCTCTGAAACATGAAAATCTTTTGGATAATCTACAACAGAAATAAAACACAAAGTACTACCTGAAGTCATGGACCAGTTGCGGAACAGTCAAGAGAATAAAAACCACCATGTTGCGCCTTTGGATGTGCATGTGTGCCTAATTCACAGAAGCAAACATCTCCAAATTACCTTGTACGGCTTTCCACTGACGAGTGCAGAAAGAGCAGAACGTGGAATCTTGCCAGAGCGTGTTTTTGGTAGCTGAGTCACAAACATCCCCTTCTGGAAAGCTGCTACTGGACCAATGTTGGTCCGAACTCGCTCAACAATCTCTTTCAAAAGCTTACCCTCTGGTGTCTTTACACCTAATGAAGAAGGTAAAATCATTTATCTTTTCTGAGACTTTTGCAAGTGTTAGTGACATCAGTTATCAGCGAGTTCTCACCTTGTCTCAGTACACACAGTGCAAATGGAACATGTCCTTTTAAAGGATCCTCCTGGCCCACAACAGCACAGTCTGCCACAGCAGAATGGAAGAGAATACACTGAGGGATAGAAAAGAGAACTAAACTGAGCTAATAACAGATAACATTTCAGTGAAAAAAATGGCATAGTCATGAACATAAAACATAGACTCGTTTTTACATTTTGACAGCAAGAGGTCAGTACACCTCAGGATTCCCAATTACATGTGTTGAAGATGTACATGTGTATATACTTTCATATATACTCACACGTTTTTCAAACAAACAGAAGAAATAAACACTTTGGCAGCACAAAATAGAAATATTGAACAAAAAACACGTAATTTCCTTACAGCTCTGTGAGAGTATCATGTCTTTGATTTTGTTAGTGAGATCTTTGCTGGAACAAATAACATTTTTCTAACATTATGAGTAACATGGGACTTAAATGCACGGAGTAAGGACTAAAACCACAGAAGCACTCCTACTTACATAAAGAATTATAAAGTCGTATTGGTTCATTCTCTCTGACTTTTATTTTATTGCTCTTTGTTGCTGTAAAAGCATAGTTTCAACCAAGGCCAAATACATGCCCAGCCTCAGGTTGCAGGCAGCCTAGCTCAGCTGACTCTCTTGGAAACATTAGGTCTCAGCTTCCTGAGACAAAAAAAGGAAATTAAACCAGAGCCTCCCTCCTTCCTACAACATGTTTACACAGCATCACATTGATAAAATATCTCAAACTCTTTTCTAGGTAAAAAAGAAAGAGATGCTCTTTTTCTTTCAATTAGCCAGCTGAGATACTCACTTCCTGGAAAACAGTCACCAAGATGTCTCAGTACATACCAAGATATATGTCACGAAGTCTGGGGCAAAGCTGGCCTTAAGATGCCAGCAGTTGTGAATCCTCTTCCAAAGCAACTGGCTCTTTTCAGTGCATCTTGGGGCATTTTTCTGTCAACAGTGCTTTCAGCACTTTTCAGTCCTCTGGACTTGACCACAAAGAGGACCTAACCTGACCCTACACAGAAGCCACATAATGTGATCGTGCTTCTTAACTTATCTGTGCATACAAGGGCTATGTGCTTGCTAATAACTGAACTTCACGTACAGTGTTGTCAAAATCAAAGGCAGTGGGATGACTAAGTTTTAGGAATAAAGGCACTTTTTGGTTGTTTTTATTAAGTAGGAATACCACATTTGCATTGGCTACTCATACAATGGTGTGAGAATGAGAAAGACAGGAAAAATATAACTGAAAGAATGGAAAGCTAAATCACTGTTGTTACAATTAATAAAAGGCAGGCTCCTGTATGACCTGTCTGTGAAACTGATGGGGGAAGGAACAATTCAAAGGGCCTGTGATAACCCATGTTCAAAACAGATTTCATCATCCTTAGGCTTTACAGTCAAAACAGGAAGGAGAAACTGGCTCCATGTGTCGTGGTCAGTACAACACATACCAAGTAGTTTTTAGCAAAATAGATCTGCTCAATGTGTTTCTAGCACACTTTGTCAGAAGCTATACTCATTTCGCAAACTATGACCCTAGAAATGTCCCATGCTAGAAAAAAGGCAAATGGAAAACACTGACCTGACAGTAGATGCATGCTCTATCAAAGTACTGAAGCATGACCATTTATGCACAGCTTTTGAAACTGGATTATTTTTCACAGGAATTAAATAGGATGTGCACAAGCTAAATATAGAAGAGTGCACTGTGCTTATCCCAGAATTAGAAGGGCAGAAGAGTCTGCTACAAAAAGCTGAATATACACAAATGCATTTGAATTCAGGTGCAGCCTACTTTGTCCGTAAGTCATTGTATCCACATTGACAAACCATATAGGACCGAATCTTATGCAAGTCCAAATCCCTACAGCTTTTCAGTGCATCATATACACTTAATGCACTTTGGTCACTTCTAGGCCAGGGCCTCAGTAATGCATTTCATTTGCTGCTACAAATATCCTTTTTTTCCTGCTCTAACTTCTTGACCATGGCCATGGAAACCTGATAGGCATATAAAACCAAAAAAACCCAAAAACAGGAAAGAAAAAGCCAATGAATTATGGAAAAGTAGACTATTAAGTCTACAACCACAGTAAGTACGGTTTTCCACAGGAACACAGGAAAAAGATCTATAGTAATCTGACATCACCATCAAACATCGTAATTACCTACCAGGCATCAAAAGGACTCCTAAGGTGGAGATTTAAGTGTTGCCAGATTTTTTTGTCGTAGCTTGTTTTTGTCATTCCAGTCTGTCACTTATTCATAAGTCTTATGGTTAGCTGGAATAGTGAAGTTACTGCAGTATTTTTCTTCGGTGTAGCCAAAGTTCTATCAACATGCCTTTAACTTTTCAAATGCTAACTTCAAATGACTGAAATTAGTAACCAGTAAATACTAATTTGAAAATTATCAAACTTTATAAAACAACTGAAAAGAACAGAAACAGCACTAGACATTTAAAAATTGTTTAAAACTAATAAAAAACTTGAGGCAATTTGTCAAATGCAGCAGCAGACAGAAACATCATGATCAGGGCAAAGAGATTTCTCAGTTTCAAGTCTGTTGCCTCAGATAGTCAAGATTTGATTAAGGGGGGTTTTTTTGCAGGAAGGAGCAAGAAGGGACACCACAGATTTACAGACCAAAGAGAGGGATGGATCAACACAAGATGAGGTTCCCATAATGGCCACCATTCACTAATTGGCCAGGTAAACTGTAACATCTACTGCATTGCAGTAAACATGGAGCTCCAGTAGTATTAACAGATGTGTTAGACAAAGGAACTAACTGTTTGGAACATAACAGAGCTGAAACACTTAGTCAAAGCACTAAAGAATAATTTGTTAAGCTTGTAGTGCAGCTATAATGTAAACATAGATAACATACTTTCTCAGCAAGGCGACTGTCAATTACATGGTGATTCAATGGACCTCTAAGTCTGTATTTACTCATCTTACTGAGGAGCTAATTGTAGTCTTCTTAACACATTCCCATTTAACTAGCAATTTGCTGTGCATGCATTAATACCACTCTTCATTTTTAGCTTTGTTCAAAAGGTGAATAGAAAAGCTTCTAGAATGCCACAGTGATGAAACATTATTTGTTTCTAGGGGAAAGACCTAACTTGCATGGAGAAAAACAGAGACACTGAGCTCAGTAGGATGGATCCAAAGGTAATACAGCAGAGGAGGTGGTTGAACTCATAATTTGTTACAGCAGCTTCAGACTCAGGCTGAAGCAAAGAAAATGCCTGGCTCAGCCCATGAGTAGTACAGCAGCAAGGGGTGGGGATGAGATTCCACCTGTGCTTTAGTAAGACGACATGAAAAACTACTTCCAAGGGAAAAAGGTTTAAGCAGACTGAAAGCACCTTTATATCTCCATAGACCCAAGTCAGGACAGCAGCTGTTTCAGCTCCCTGACTGACCCGATCCTTGATGGATTAATGTTTATGTGAATTTGTTCACTTCTGTGTAATCAGAATTTCTTCTATTCTCTTCTAAGTTTTCTAGCCTCCAAAACAAAATAGTCACTAGACAAACAGACATTATAAACCAAAAAATGCCTCACAGATTAGTTTCTGATTCAGTGAAAAGTTAAATTCAGAGTTCTTAAAAGCATATTTTTCTCTTGCACATGCCCAGCACACCTTTTCCTACACTCCCTGAATAAGCAATTGATATGTCATCAGGGAAATTTGTAACTGGAAATCAATCACAGTGACTCAAGAAAGGTGAGTGAACAATGATATGAAATTCAGACACTATAATGAACTTCACTATTTTCAACTTTTTGAGTTGCATGGGTATTACATTAATGACTTTCAATTTAACTGCAGGGGTCTTTTTTACAGAAATTTTCATTGTTCATTTAGCAGTTCTCATACAATAAGAGACAAAACAGCTGTCAAAAAACTGTGAAGTCTTCCAATCAAGAAAAAGCACTGAATGTGAATCTCTGGAAAAAAAATAACACTGAGCATTGTATTTAAGGAAAAAAAGTTTCTACTCCTAAGTAACTACAGTAGCTGGTGAAACTACACTGACACTACACTATCTTAATGTATTCCCAAATAAATACGTTATAGGAGCTAAAAGGTATGATTCCCATACTACCCCACCGCCCCTTAACTCCACCTTCAAATATCAAATTATGCCTGCCTTATCAATCCCATAGTACAAAGTGCTTACTATTGTCTAAATTTGTTATGTTTCTGGAAAGCATCTTAATAGGAAGAACCTGAAACAGGAAATGTTTTGGTTAAAAGCACCGATGGCAGTGCAAACAAAACAAGCAGAAAGAAAATGAGAGATCTTTCTGTGTGAGATTTTGAGACGTAAGACGTGATGAAATGTGGGATATTCAGTCTCAGTTTGCTTTATTAATCTTACACTCTTCTATTTTGTTGTCAGGCAATGCTAACCTCTTCAATCGCACCTGCTGAAATTCTGTGTCCAGCAACATTGATCACATCATCAGCTCGAGACAGGACATATAGGTAGCCATCTTCATCCATATAACCAGCATCCATAGTATCATAATATCCCTAAATACAACACAATGAAAAATAAATTCAGAAAGAGTACGAGGAATATTCATTAATTTACCATGAAGCATTCATTCCTCCCCCCCCCCAAAAAATAGACCTGTTTCAAATTAAATACGCTTTTGGTGCTGGAAAGATTTAATTCTGTAATATTTTGGACCATTTTTATGTCATATTATCATGTGCAGCTCCCTTTCCAGAAAGGTTTTCTTGTCTTTGTTAATACAGAACAGAAGACAATAGATAAACCGTGACATTTTTCCAACTCTACATACATTGATCCCTGACACCTAGGAGAAGAACACTGCCTGGATCTTCATAGGGACAATGGAATTGCTAAAATATAATGACAGCAGTAAAATTACTCCTAAAGATACACTCATTTGCTATATCCAAACATACATAATCAAGATGATGCGATTGACCAAGGGAAATAATATGCATGCATTGGTCTGAGGTAACGGACAAGAAGATGAGGAGGGAGCAGGGCACTATTATGCACCCCTTGGCATGCCTTTGGCAGTATCAGCGTCCCTGGAGCTCTGGCCATTGCGGTTTTCTAAACCCTAACCCTAGGTGTAACCCCGACCCTAACCATAACCCTAACCCTAGACAGGGCCTGGGCATTTGGCTCATCTTACTTCTGAGCAGGAAGATGAGTAAGAGGCAATGGGTGAGCAGTGCCATGCTCCATTTGGCATGCCTTTGGCAGTGTCAGTGTCCCTGGAGCTGTGGGCTCTGAGGTTTTCTTAACCCTAACCCTAGGCGTAACCCTAACCCTAATCCTAACCCTAACCCTATCCCTAAGCAGAGCCAGGAGTAGGGCATTTGGTGGATGCTGGTGCCAGGCAGGAAGGTGCTACACTCACCTTGGCATGCCTTTGGCAGTGTCAGTGTCCCTGGAGCTCAAGGATTTGTGGTTTTCTCAACCCAAACCCTAGGCATAACCCTAACCCTAACCCTTACCATAGGCAGAAACAGGGCATTTTGCCCAACTTAGTACCGAGCAGGAGGATAAGTAAGAGGAAATGGAAGAGCAGTGTTACGCTCGCCTTGGCATGCCTTTGGCAGTGTCAGTGTCCCTGGAGCTCTGGGCTTTGTGGTTTTCTCAACCCTAACCCTAGGCATAACCCTAACCCTAACCCAAAACCTAGGCGGAGCCAAGGCATTTGGCCCATTCTACTTAAGAGCAGGAAAATGAGTTAAGAGGCAATGGGTGAGCAGTGTTATACTCCACCTGGCATGCTTTTGGCAGTGTCAGTGTCCCTGGAGCTCTGGCCTTTGCGGTTTTCTCAACCCTAACCCTAGGCGTAACCCTAACCCAAACCCTAGGCATAACCCTATCCCTAAGCCTAACCCTAGGTGGAGCCTAGGCACTTGGCTCAACTTAGTTCTGAGCAGGAAGATGAGTAAGAGGCAATGTTGGAGCAGTGTTACAATTCCCTTCACATGCCTCTGGCAGTGTCAGTGTCCCTGGAGCTCTGGCCTTTGCGGTTTTCTCAACCCTAACCCTAGGCGTAACCCTAACCCAAACCCTAACCCTATATTTTGTGTGACTAATTCTCTCATTTACTTTCATTGAGCCAAATCTTCCATTTTGAACATTTGTATAGGGCTAATCTACCTATTTCTACAAGGAAAGAAGGAAGCCAATCCTTGGATAGTTCATCTGACAAGCAATCACATCTAATGCAGTAAAACACCTGCACTGGTTTTAGGTGCACAGTCAGCAAGTGTGTATTTTGGACTGACATGAAGTTAGCATGGCTACATGCCAACAGGAGGAGTGTATTTGAAGCTGTGCTAGTGGAAGGTTGTAGTTTTATATCTTCCATTAAATGACATAAAATGACATTCTGGCTCAGAAGCTTAAGGTTTACTTCTTCTCGTCCAAACCTTAAAAAAACCTACAGCATACCCAAAAAATTATAGATGAAAAAGGATTTACCTTAAATGATTTTAATTATATATATATGTATCAGTATCTCAAATTAAATTATGAGAACTCATGATAAAACTGTTTCCCAGGTTAAATCTATTACCATTCAATTCTGAAGTATTACCAGAAGTTTATATAATTGATTTCATAATTCTTACTGGAAATTTTTGGAAATATAACTTCTGGAATGTTTCTTGATTTTCCCAAAGACCTGAGAATGCTCCAGGAGGCAAAGGCAACCTTAAATTGAAAACAGCAGAGGGAAGTAGTATGAAAAACAGATTTAACATATACAATTCATGCTGTCCACTCATACTTTGCTTTCAGATAAATAATCATTGTCTACACAATCAGAAAATAGTTCAGCTTAATAATATGCTGATAAGAGATAAAAAAAGGCTATATATTATTGTCATCAAATGTATATAGCTCTGCACTGTATCCAGACCTTACCTTCTATATAATACAAGCACCTCAGTAAAATAATACTCAGTCTATTAAACACTATATACTGTAAGTATCTGTCAATAATTTGTGCATACACACTATGGTACAGACAACTGCATTATTATAGGTCTCTTTTTCTCTAACACCCATACACATTCACACATGCATAGAAAGATGAATTATCAGATACACAGACCTTCAGTTTCTGTAAAAAGAGAAAACTCAAAGGACTACAGTTGCGAGAATCTGAATAAAAATGCTTTTCTATTTAAACTGTGCATAATATTATTGGAAATACTGCAGAAGTTCTTTGAAAGTATATTGATGCAACTCACTAATAGAACTCTCTAAAATAATTGTACTTAAAGCTGCAAGATTCTGGATTGCTTTATTAGTGGAGGTTTGAATGTATACTGAACACCCCTTTTTCAGTCAATGATATAGGCATAAGAAAATACGGGACACTTCACATACATATCTGTCAGAAGAAGAGAAGCTGCAGAAGCCTCAGCTAACAGAATGCTTGTTTCTTTCTTCAAAGCTCTGACAGAGTCAAACAGATTTCTTTAACTGCCTAAGAGATATATATTCAGACATATCAACACAAGTTTTATGAAGTTTACCCCTAATAACAAAGAGAGAATGATCATGTAAACAAACATTTATTTACATAAAATCATAAATGCGCCATACAGATTTTACTAGCTTATGCCTGCATTGCTAACTAGCAAATACTTAGCCAGAGGTATCTTATTTTCTACTGAGAGTATCCCTGTCAAACCAGAAGGCGACATCTCTAGCAGTAAAACAGTTCTCTGTAGCATAGCAATTCTGGTGTCATTACGAGTCTCCTATGATGGTGAGTCACAAGAACAGGTGCCACCGGCTCTGTGACACATACATTTCTAACATTACATTTACAAAATGAATAGTTATCTATAGATAGATACATACATACATACCTACATACATAAACACACTTTTAAAAAAATCCTAGCTACAGTAAAAGCAGTACAAACTACACTGGAAAGGCCATATCATCCAGTAATGATTTGAATTCCTGATTTTTTACAATCCGAGGTTTTTCAGCTTAATTCAGCTCAGCTAGCATAATAGAATATACTACTATAAATATTACTGCTTTTTCTCTGAGGGTTCTGGCTCAAAACATCCCATAAATTGCATTTCTTGAAAGTATGGTTAAGTTATGGCCAGAAATGCCAAGACACTTCCCAGGCAGTCACCCAGGGTTCAGGAGGGCAGGTTGGCTTCTGCCCATTGGGAAGAAATTCACTGCCCTATTTTAAGCCTTTCAAGCTTAGTAAGCATCTCTGTGATATAAACACATGACCCATGGAGTGTTTGCCCTGGAAAAAAAGATTAGAAAAAATAATATATTGAGCCTGGTGTTTGTGTATGCATAAGTTTAAAAGAAAAAAACCTCTCGTTATTAGATTCCAGAAAAGCCGCTAGAGAATGGCAGTTACTATTGTTGTTGCCTGGTTGCTAATAGCACAGCAATTCATAACAGCCTCAAGTCATTGCAAATTTTTCACTTTAAATTTATTTAGCAGACTGAAACATCTTTGTGATGAGAAAGAACAATTAATATTGATAAAGTCCTTAATTTTCCCACAGCTCTATTCAGTACTTTGCAATTAGTCACGGAATAGAAAGAAGCAGTTTTATTGCTGAAATTAGAAAAGCATTTTCCTTTCTGTCATTGTTTAGAAATCTAAACAGAGAAGTGTGGAACATATCACCAAAAATACAACCCTCACTTTCACTATTTGGTTTTCTTCTCCTTGTTTGGATTTTTTTTTTTTGATAGGGAGACCAGGGGTGTCTCATGCTCTAGTTCGGTGGGGTTTTTTTGCTTGTTTGTTGGGTTTTTTTAGGAAAATTGTATTGATAAATACATCCACACAGCACATTTTGTGAGTCTGTGGAAAGCAGACTGCTAAACTAGTGGCTACCACAGGTATCTCTACAGCACATATCATAACATAATACAGACAACATCTGAAAAAGTGCTTCCATGGCTTTCTGTGAAAGAGTACTTGCAGTTATGATCCCATTCATCCACTAAGCAAAACGTGAATGCCCTCTTCCGTGTGTCAGTCTTTCAGGCACAATAATTCCAGAGCAATGGGCAGACACAATTCTTGGATGAAAGCAGTTTTCTTGGCATCATGACCAAGTAGAATTTCTAGGTTCTGTGCAAATGCAAATTAATAAAGGTAGAATTCAGCTTGCCAGAATATAATTATGTGTATTGAAATTATGTCAGGATATCAGAATTAAAATGTCCAGAGCCAAATATACCTCCAAACCACTGCTGTCAATGGGAATGCTGCCATAAATTCCAAAGGGAGCAAAACTGGATCATAATTACATGCAAGGAGCCAGAAGAGATAAAATGAGACAGTATGAAAATAACATCAACCTGAAAACAAACATCTCTTGCTTTTCTCAACCACTCCATAAAAGAACCCAAACATTTTGAGACATTTGATTTGGGTCTTTTCGTCCTAGAAAATGTAACACACACCCACAACAACTCAGTATTTAAAAACTGTTGCCTCTTTGTCCAAAAACTGAGTTGATACTCAAGATCCAGATGGTCCTGCTTTCCTCTCACAAGGGACAGGATCACAGAAGACCAAGATAAGAGGAGGTAGGTTCCTTCATTATCATTTTCACAATGTACAAAGAAGTTGCTTTGCTTGGTTTCCCTTTGGGACATATTTACTGTATTTCTGTAGCTGTCTTTTAACTTTCTCTCTCACCAGTACAATAACAGCAGTATAAATTATGCTATTCTCCATTTGCTCCAGTGAAATTGAGATTAAATTTGTTGAAGTACAAGAATACAGATCCAGGCCTATTTCTCATTTAAAGGTTGAACACATTTAAAACAGCATCAGGAAAACCAGGCAAACTGTGTAAATTAATGATTTAAATCACACGGGTTCAATTAACAAAGATTCATTCCGCTTACATTTTACAAAGATAAGCAGGTAATTTCACTATAAATTGGAGAGACTAAGATGAATGAGCTTGACAGTGCCACAAAATCTCTGAAGTACTTTAACAGTAACTGTTTTCTGGTAGAGAATTTTAAATGACAATCATTATTTGTTTTTGTAAGTATTGTTTCACAGTTCATTTATTTTTCATGCAACAGTGGTTGACCTTTCACAGAACAGTCCACCTTTAGCTTAGCCTAAGAAATCTGACTCCCACATATCACATCCTTTCAGAATGCCACTCAACAAAATGGTGTAAGATTCCTTGTTAACGAAACCAAGCAATTATAGACAGAGAATTCAAAAGAATTTGCACAGAAAAGCAGATTTCTGAAATGAAGGTAAAAAATTATTGGAGACGTTACCTTTCTGGAATTCAGAAAATATATCCTTTTATTTTATGGTAGACAATGATATTCAGAGGCTGTTCATCACAGCCAGCAAAAGAAAACACAAGCCACTGTTAAATGAGTTTGGGTTTCTGAATGGAACAAAATGCTCTTGACTGGCAGCTATAATTATTACTCAGCATTTATGTAGTGCTGTGCATAAACACCACTCTTATAAAAATTTTTGATTGCAAGTTTGAAAGGCATCTGGAAGATTTTTCAGACTCTAGCAACAAAAACACAGGAAAAAGGGTAGAGAATAGTAGAGTATACTGAATGTTCATCAGTCTGCATGAAATATTACTTTAGTTAGCTGAAAGGGGTCACAAAAGTAGTTGATCTCGCTGTGGATTTTGCTTTAGTGGGAAAAGAGAAAAGGACATCAAAAACTAGTGAAAGTGCTTGGGAAAATTTTGAAGTAAGGAAAGTTTAAGTGGTATTTACATGTACTCAGCCAGAGATCTGCATGAAAAACCATCTTTAGACAAACTGCTCTCACAATGGAAGACCTACTTGTTGTTTTGTGTGGAAAGGGAAAAGACAAAGCTGATAAACATGTAGAAGGAAGAAAAATTTTTGCACATTCTTTACTTAAACTGACCTTCCATATAACACAGGCTGAAAGATGTCATCTACTAAATCTTGCCTCAACCCCACAACTTTTAGTTAAAATAGAAATCTAGGTTAGACCTAAAAATGTCAAAGTAAACCACCATACTCCCAAGAATTTATTCCAATGTCTTAATACTTTCACTGCTAAAACAGTGTTTTATTTTTCATCTGAATGCATCTAGCTTCAGCTTCCAATTTTTTTATGCTAAATTAAACAGCCATCTCATAGAGATTATTTTGTCCTCTGACTATTTCCTGGCCTTGAAAAAGTTACTATTTTACTGATCTTGGATGAATTACATATCACAAATTTTCATACCACTCAGATTCCAGCACTCAGGTCACTCTCATCATATGTCACAAGAAAACCGCGCCTAAATATGAATCTGCTGACTCAAGGGAGATCATATGAGCACTTAAACCCATGCCTCTGTGTCCTGGTGGCTTAGCCAAAGATGCTGAGAATGAGGCAGTATAGACCTCATCCTGAAAACACACATCTGCATTACACAGGACAATAACTTAACATGATGCTACTTTAGTCTCCACAATGGCCAGGCAGGATTTCGTAGATGGCATCTTTCAGTGGTCTAGTTCCATTAGATCATTAGTACAGCTGAGTAAAAAGCCTCCCCGCCTCAGCAACTGCACCTCCCACGCAAGCAGTGTGACAGCCCACCCACACTGTTAGTGCTGCACATCTGCAGCTGCAGCACCTGCAGCTCCTCTCACCCCAGCCCACGTGCCTCAGCCAACTTGTGCGGTCCTCAGCTAACTGCACTAACGATTCATCAAAATCGGTACATCCGTCCCAATGCTTCAGCTTTTGACAGATTTTCAGTTCACTGAAGGTTAATGCTAATCTTTGTATTTCCTTTCATTCATCTAAGCAAGCAGTAAAGACTGTGAGCTACCAGAATTCTCCAAAAATCTACCACAGAATAAATGGATTAACACATTTCCTTCAGGACTTGTATCTGCTGGCAGTTAGAAAGTGTTCAGAGTTGAAGTTAATTTCTGTGACTAAAAAAAGAGGGAGTTACAGCAACCACATTCATCACAAAGCAGGTGTCTCTCTCTGAGGAAAAAAAAACTGTTTGAGGAAAATGCCATTTGCCTAAAAGCCTGTAAAATATCCAGAATATAGAGCTGGCCTGGGCTGTAAAGAGCAGTAGCCTATAGAATGTTACAGGAGTAAGGAAAGGTTCTGGCAACAGTGAAAAGGCAGCGGGCAAGATAAATGTAACTGATGTTCACAGGATGATCTAAACAGAGGCCTTTTTATCTAAGGAAATGTGCTGAGAAAGGTACTTTCAATAAGAATATTAGAGTTTATGGAACTCATCTGATAGGACTCCAGCAAATGGTACTAAAAATCACCTACATGATGCAAAGCAGGGTTTTTTTTTTTTTTGTTTTGGTTTTTTTTTTTTTTCTGGAGTCCTTTCCTGTATGTATTTTGTCCAAGTACTGCTACAAATGAACACTCTTTCATGCAATGCACACACAGAGACATCTTGCTTTTTTTTACAGGAAACACATTTTCTCCCTCTAAGAATGTGCATTAGTTGGGATTAGGAGATAGTGAAAGAAGAGGCAGCATCACACCTGTAAGTCAAAGCATGTCAATCTGTACTGCTGTACTATTTCACTAAACTGAAAGATAAAATAGTGAAGGGAATGATTCAGTATCTTGCTCGTACAACACAAGAGGAAAGCATCATCCTGTGACAACACTCCAGTAATTCAGAAAATGGTAAATTTTGCTGAAGTCTAAGAAAAAACCCCAGCAATCCACACTCATTCACTCACACAATTTCATCTGCAATTTTTCAACGTTAATGGACACAAAACATTCTGGCAGTTTGGTATCAGTATCAGAGACAGACATGCCTTTCAATCCTCATTACTTCAATTATTCTGATTTTTATAAAAACTTTAGCCAAAAGACAATCAACCCATGTAGGAAGTTTCTTTCAACTGTAAGATACTTATTTTTCTTACTTTACCACAATATTTCCCAAAGTCTTTGCCTTCACTGGTTTCTTATTTTCATCCAGAATCATGACTGTAAAAAAATAATATAGGAAGGAAACTCAAGTTTAGTAGTGTCTTTTTCGGTGGAAAAAAGTGTATTTCCTTATGGATATCAATGTACATCTCACTTCAGAATGGTAATACACCAAGCAACAAAAGGAATTAAGTAATTTGGGAGTGCCAAACTGGATAAACTCATGACTTTATTAACATCCAGCCTTAAGTATAAAAAGTCTTAAATAACACTTGTTGCTTTGGAAGCAAAAATAGCACATCGTCCCAAAAGGGAAAAACACAGAACTAAAAAGTAAAAGAAACCTTCATACTGGAAAATCTAAACTTCCACATAGCACAGGACCATTAAGATACATGACGAATATAAATAAAAAATATGTGAGTAACATGAGCAACAAGATGACTGAAGTCTAACCCAGTTCATGTGAGAAACACTATTACCAGTAAATAAGTATATCTGGTTTTCAAAGGCTCTCAGGAGTCTCAGAAAAATACCCCCCAGATAACAAGGTTCATTGTAGTCTAGCACAAAGAGATGAAGTAACTCTTGAACGACTCAAAGCTGCACAGCAGGGTAATGCTCAAGTACAGGACAGAACCCAGACCTCCCAAATGAAGCCTTTTCCCTGGATGACACTGGTCCATCACCTTCAGTGAAAGCATCATATCATGATACTGAGATTTCTGAGGAAATAATCTGAAATAGCTACAGTTACCTGAGAAATGAAGCTACTACAACCATCCATTCCATCTCAAGATGTGGGCATAAGAAAGGAATGACAGATACCAGCTTGGCCTATGATAATGAAATTACCTACGGTAAAGCAACTGAACTATAGAAAAACAGGGAGGGAAGATTCTGACAGACTGGGTTGATAAGGACTACATGCTTTTTGAAGCCTGCCCAAGCAAAGAAAGTGATGTTCAGCTGAATCTAGATCTCTACAAATAATCTTACATTTTGTATTACAAAGTTCCAGAAGAAATGGGGAAAAGTGGATGACAGACTTCTGACTAAAACTCTAAGACTCATATGAGTAATATCATATACTATCTCTTCACAGAATGCCAACATCCGTAATTTACTACTTCAGGCTGAAGCTACTCCTTTGAAGATGATGGTAATTTTAAAGTAACTGAAGAGCCTGCTGAAAGCAATGGCTCAGCACACAGACACAAGTAAGTACACAAGGCCAGTTTTACAAAGACCTGCATGTGTAGCTGTCAGTGTTTTCTCCCCTGTTTTTATGATGCTAAAGTAAAATCTAATCAGTTTACTGTAACTGTTTCATCAAGGTACCAATCCCAGTAATTACTCTTCTCCTTGCAAGCTGCGTATTTCAATGTAGAAAAATTTGGGCAAGTGAGATACTATGCTGCTCACTCCTGAATTACTGAAGAACTGACTTGTTTCTTCAAAATGTGGGACCTGATTCAGTCTGAAAATGCACTGAAATTATCTGCAAAGGTTCAAGTAGATCAAGGGAAAAGCACAGTATAATCTCTGATTTAAGGCAATAGACCTAGAAATTAATATAGTATCTTGACTCACTTTAAAATGCAATTTGTGCCACTGCACGTTGATATCATAACTCTTATTCCCTTTGTTCTTAAAAATCAGCAACAAATTTGTTTCTTTTTAGCAATATGTAATATGAAAGAATTTGTATGTACTTAAAAAAAAAGATCTTGCAACTTTCTATTTATATTGCAGCACGTCTTCACCAACCATTAAGAGTTGCATGTATAAACTAAAACCACAGTATCTGTCTTCTAAGTGGCATAAGGATCTCCTCTAATAAATACAGTAACAGCAGGAAAACAACATCAAACAGAAGTGGAGGACAGCAAGACAGTGGCCAATATAGAGTAATTTTAAAAAATCACTAGTTTATGAATAGCTCCATAACAGGACATATTTGGTCAAAGACTGAAAGAGGTAAAGTTATTCCATAAATCTTTAGTGAACTTCAGTGCTCATTCATTGTTTCCTTTGGAAGGTATGCTAAAGACATTTCCATCATTCTCTTTGCACAAGTCCTTTACTTATACTAGTCCCAATGTTCCAAAATATTCATCAGAAATTTTAATATTCTTGCTACTCATATCTCTTCCTGGTCCCGATGATAACATGTGTGATGCAATTACATTCACTCTTTCCTACTTACTAGAACTCTGAAGAAACTTCATGGCATTGTTTTAATGTTGTTTTCAAGCTATTGCTCATCTTCATGTCATAACTGTAAATGCCAAAACCTAGAGCTGCTAAAAATGTTTGGGTTTTTTTTTTTAATGCTCACTATCACTTACAAGTATCAAAAGAAAATAACAGCTTAGATCTTTCTGAGCAATGATGTGAGAACTTTTCCTGAAGACCACTTGATCTTTAATGTAATTATTTTTCAGACTTCAAGTAATTCTTGAAAACTGTGTCAAAATCAAGGTTCCCAGGTTTTAAAATACTTTTGCACTCTTAATCCTGTGGCTGCACCGCTACATGCAAATACCTTCCACACAATGAGTACTGTCATGCCGTCAATGAGCTTTTCATGTTGGTCCATACCCTACCATTTCTCCTGGCAGGAAATAAAAATGCACCACAGGTATTGAAAGATAGTTTGCTTAACATCTCTCTCAAATTGTATAAAAGTGCAGAATTGCGTGTAGAAGTATAGACAAGTAATATGTCAAAGTATGTGCTAGCCTTTTCATATAATAAAGGCAGAAGTAGTTGATCAATTTTCTTGAAGATAACTCTGAATTTTTTATTCACAATCACATTCCACAATACACAAAAAAGCAGGAAGGAAGAAAACATGTTAATAAGACTGTAATTTTCTTTTGCTACAAGATATACCAATTAAGGAGCACTTACTCAGGAATATAAGCAATGTCCTTTTCTAGTAACATTTTTAGCATAGTCTTACCATTGTATCCAGGCACTGGTTTTCCTGCCTGTCCAGGTGGAGGTGTTGTAGAGTTTCCCAAACCAATGCAGGAAGCAGTAATTGCAGAACCAGATTCTATTAAGAGAACACACGTATCATCAGTTCAGGTTGGTTTTAGTTCCATTCAGTATTTATTAGTTCTAAGTTTTTTGATGCTCAGCACATCAAAGTAAAAAAAATAAAATTCCTAGACAAACAATGGAAGATTTAGAATTCACAGAATCATAGAATATGCCGAGTTGGAAGGGACCCACAGATATCATCTAAGTCCAACTCCTGGCCCTGCACAGGACACCTCAAGAATCACACAATGTGCCCAAGAGCACTGTTCAAACACTTCTTGAACCCTGGCAGGCTTGGTGCTGTGACCACCGCCCTGGGGAACCTGTTCCAGTCCTGACCACCCTCTGGGTGAAGAACCTTCTCCTAATATCCAACCTAAACCTCCCTTGGCTCAGCTTCATGCCATTCCCTTGAATCCTGTCACTGGTCACAGGAGAGAAGAGACTGGTACCTGCTCCTTCCCTTTCCCTTGTGAGGAAGTTGAAGACCACAATGAGGTCTCACCTCAGTCTCCTCCAGGCTGAACAGGCCAAGTGACCTCAGCTGCTCCTCCTACGCCTTCCCCTCAAGGCCCTTCACCATCTTTGTACCCCTTTTTGGGACACTTTCAAAAGAAAGATAGCTTTATCTTTCTTCTATTGTGGCACCCAAAACTGCCCCCAGCACTCGAGGTGAGGCTGCCCCAGTGCAGGGCAGAGTGGGACAATCCCCTCCTTTGCCTGGCTGTTGATGCTGTGCCTGATGCACCCCAGGACAGGGTTGGCCCTCCTGGCTGCCAGGGCACTGCTGACTCATGTTCAACTTGCCATCAACCAGGACTCCCAGGTCCCTTTCCATGGGTCTGCTCTCCAGCCTCTTATTCCTCAGTTTGTACATCCAGGGTTGCTCCGTCCCAGTTGCAGAGTCCAGCACTTGTCTAACGTTCTTGTCTCATTTCTACTTACTCTGACAACCTCTCTATATTCATTCCAAGTGGTCTGATCCTGCTTCAATCTCCTGTGTATTTCCTGGTCACATTTGAGTAATGACAGGAATTCTTTATTCATCCACACAGGTCTCTTCCCCTTTTGCCTCACTTCTTGCTCATCAGGATGCATCATTCTTGAGCCTGAAGGAACTGATGCTTGAATATCAATCAGCTCTCTTGGAACCTTCTTCACTGCAGGATCTGTTCCCGCAGGATTCTTCCAAGAAGATCCTTAGAGGCTAAAGTAAGCTCTCTTGAAGTCCATGATTACAGTCTTGCTGCCCCGTTTCCTCCTTTCCCACTACTGAATTCCACAATGGTCACTGCAGCCAAGGCTTCCCTCAACCTTCATATCTTCAACAAGGCATTCCCTGTTTGTTTGTATAAGGCTGAGGAGCACACCACTCCTCATGGGATCCTCCACTGCTTGTGTCAGAAAGTTGTCATATATGCTTTCCAGTAATGCTGACACCTTCCCAATTATCCCCACAGTTAGGCAGCTAGAAATCCTTCCCTCCTCAACTTCCTCGCTTTTTAAAGATACTTAATTTCACATAACACTTTTATGCAACCAGAGCTGTTATTACAGAAGAAGAATAAAAACTATCAGGTCATATAACAGAGAGTCTAAGATTGAAAAAAGCTCAGTTGCTCTTCACTCCTCCCCTTTAAGGAAACAATCTGCAGAAATTACTTTGAAATGCTGCTGTAACTGAGCACAGAAAACAAAGTGTAGGTGGTTTTAGATATTAGCAGGAACACAGGATGAGATTTTACTTTAAAAACACAGCTTTATCATTCTGAAGATGTCCCAAGCCTCAGGTCATTTGGCCTGGGATTCATAGTCCATTCCACCCTCAAGTGCCAGCCAACAAAGTAGGTTTGTCTCCAGCTCTATATGTCTATCTGATCAGTATGCTCAAACCTATTTTCAGTATGCTTGCATTAGGAAATTAGAGTAATTTTTGCTGTGAATTTTTTCAACCTCCATAGCATTCATCTGCCACTTCAGAAGCTATGTGACTATTCAAGTGCTTAAAGAAGCAAGAACAAGAACAAAAACAAACTTAGAGACTCTTGCGGTGTTTTTACAGGAGGTGTTAGTAAGTAGCTGAGAGTCTAGCATTAACAGCACAGCTAAGCTAAGGCCTAAACACACCTGTGGGACACAGAATAAAAGTTATCAAGCCTCCATGCTAATAAAGACAGGATAAAAAGTTTGCTTCGTTGTTTCCCAATCTTTCCCTGTTCCTCCTTCTACATAATGCAAATTCCCTGCACAATCATGGGGGAATCTTTTCTTCTAACACACAGAACACCCAGGCTATAGTTACAGTGGTGACACAATATCAAAATGATCTACCACACCCCATCTGTGATCACACTGAGAAGTTACAGCAAAACACAATGTATTCAACAGTTTTGGAGCTTCATTTTCTGCACAGTATTTCTACTGAAGAATTTTCCTCTTTTACTCGGAACAGAAGGAACAGTGAATTGAAAAAGACGGTAGAACAGACAGTTTCTTTTTTGACTGTGTTAGGAGAAAGAAGTGGTAGCATGGTGTACATGTTGCTTTACAAATTGCACAGAGAGAGCTACAAAAGATACTGCAACAGAACAGGCAAGAACAATATTCTCCTATCACCAAAACATAGAAATTAGGTTTCCTACTGAGAGACAGGAAACACAGCACCCCTGTTAGCCTGATGTACCAGTAACATTGGTGTGGACTGGGAATTGACAAACATTTCTCATCAAGAGTCGCAATCCAAAGACCCTAAGGGGGAGAGGAAGAATTTCTGAGAATTAGTTTGGGTTCACTTGACGCTACAGCTAATGAAATCAAGAGAAACTTGAAAAGAAACTTCATCATACTAATTTGGCTGGTTTTGTACCTGCTTTTGGACAACAGTGAGCGAGCCTGAATTAAAGTCCATTTATTATGAAGAATCACAAGTTCTAAAACTTTGTGAAAAGGTCTTCACAATTGTTGTTCCTTGTTCTACTGTCTTTTCAATTATCAATGGATATATCATTTTCCTATTTACCCAGTGCTCTAATCTCTAAGCCATACATTCAGTTCCCATAGGCCAGTAAGACTTTTTATACATATGAAAAAAATACGGGTTTTTTGGTCCTTGGATCAGATATTAATTCAGGGAGGGAATCCCAAAAGCACCTGCTCTTTGTGTTAGGTTAAGCATTCCTGAATGCTAAAGATTCCCTTTCAATGTAGGATCACAAAGGAGTACTGTCAAAGGACAGCATGAAGCTTTGCACTGTACAGTTCTTGGGAAATTAACATATACCTTCAAAACAAGATGCTGGATTGAAATATCAATTTCCCAAACCTATTAGGAAACAACAGCCTCTTTCTAGGACAGCATTTTTTATCACAGAGAAAACAGTCTGAGTTGAAAGGAGAATTCAATTTAAAATTCTCCTGAAAAGAAATCATCACTGTTCAGAAGAACACAGCATATTAAGTACTAAAGAGATATTTTCCTTAACAATTACGTGTAATACAAGTACGGTATGGACCTTTTATAGAATTCCAATAAAGTTGCTTATGAATCTTTGGTTTCAGTTAAGGTTGGTTTCTTTACAATTCAAGTCAGGATCTATGTGCAGGTTACAAGATGCAGATCTGAAAAGTTGAAACAGTAACAGTCTGAAGAAGTATAACACTTTTCAAATGTACATTGTATTCCACCTATCCCTTAAATCAGGTTTCTGCATATTCGAACAGACATCCCTTACCTGACACTCATTTGTTTATAGTTGCAGATTCTCTGAAATTAATGCACAGCACCTAGACAGATTTCCAATACTGAAGACTTTAGGATCTTCCATATTTTTAATGTAAGGGGCAGAACAGTAGGTCTGTCTTACAGTCTCTTTTGCAAACATCTGGGCATTAACTGTCCCCTCACTATGCTACCAAGTTAGCTCACCCTCCAGCTGTGGAAGGCTTTTCAGGGACAACCAGATCATAAAACCAATTTCCTTTCTGCATAACACCTTACAATGTGACAATGAAACAGCTATTTAGAAGAGCAATGTTTTATACTGGAAGAATGATGTTTCACAACTAGTCCGGTAAACGCATTCAACATCTGCTCTGAGTTATAATGGAAACAATATGGTGTACCTCTGAGAATAATGAAAAGCACTTCATTGAGACAGAGAAGACAGAGTTACTGAGAGATGGCCTTAAAATCAAGGCTTTTCAAGTGTCCCAAGTCCCTTCTTATGCTTCTTCCTTTCAGGATAAGGGCTAAAGTAAAGAAATAGTCCTCAAAATCACAGATGTGACCTTTGTTTTGTCCCACTCTACCAGAAAGCAATATTATTATAACGCTATTCAATATTATTGAAATATCCAGTATAAATTGGACAGCTACTGAGTAGTCTGATACATGCACTTTTTTGCATTTGCAGCTTGGAAAACAATTCTCATGCCAGAGAAGGTCCTGCTGATCCAGAAGGAAAAAGTGCATTCTCCTATGAGTAGCTAGGGGAGTCTGTAAGTGTATGCCTGACTTTATTCATCAGAAAGCTTCCACCTACCCATGTGCCTGACTTGCAGAAGCTGTGCTCTGCCAAATTATGCAAAGCAACAGCTAGCAACTTTTGTGCTCAAAACTGTCTTGCTCATTCACAATCAACAGTCAAGTTCAATCAAAATAAAGTTTTGAAATAACTCAGGACTTTTAAGATGAAAATCTACCACTTACTTACTCTGTGCCACTTACAGTCCTGATATATTATAATTTCTAGGCCCTATCTCATGTTCCTCAACATAATAGACTGCCATGATGCTGAAATATTGACTTTTTTGGTAGGAAATACTTAGGCAAAACACATTGCATTTTGACATTAATATTTGAGCTTGGGCTGTGCTAAGTGGGTAATGTAAAGCTGCCTGGTTTGAATTTCTTAGGATGCAATGGAGAAACATTGAAAGCATACAAAAGAGGTAGGAAGTTGTTATGCAGCAGGAGAAGGAAAGAAGAAAAAGGAGCAACTGTCATACATTAACATATTAATGAATGCAATAAATATACTACACAAAATTCTCACTGTGGCTGTGCTGTTTTAAGCCACTCTTCTGGCAAGGCTGTCACTTTTGTTGTGGGGAATTAAAGGAATTACTGTAGCAGAAGACTGCACTGATAAAATGGAAAGGAGAGTCTATAAAGGAGGAAAGCTCAGGCAGCAACTCATTACAAATCCATTCACATCACAAGAATGTACCTCTGAAGAGACTCCTTCCATATGCTCCCTTCACACAGTGGTCATTTTAATTAAGCCAGAAAGGGTGAATGAAGAATTCAATAAAGTTACAGCAAAATGCGTTCTAGTATGGCAAACACAACTGGGCATCCTGGAACAGAAAACCACAGTACCAGATGAATTACAGCACTCAAAATCTGCCTCACAGTGTACCATACTGCTTTCTTAAAATAAAACCAAATCTAACACACCAGAAATAGTATGCACTGGCAGTGTCCTGAAGATTCAGGGGCCATATCATCAACTATCCACACAGACCTCATTTCCTTCATTCTTCAGCAAGCCTCTAACTCTCTAACTGCAGTATCAGTTAAGTATCCTCACTCACAGCTCGGATTTAGCACTATTAACCCTAACAAATTGTGTCTAGATAGTCATGCCACAGGTTGGTAGCCCAAGCACCAGTTCGGTCTTATGCTTACTGATGTTGGAAGAAAATTTCAGATAATTGCTTTAGCCTCTGTACAGTACAGCTCAGCCATGCCTTCAGCAAGGCCTCAGAAGTATCCATTGCCTAATTTTGCCAAGCTGCTTTTTCACTGATTCCCTGGAAGAGATCTACACCAGGATGGTGCATGACACATTATATCATTAATGTGTAAAAAGACCAAGCTTGGCTAATGCTGGGTGTTTAAGTACAATCTGATGCTAATTATCCATCAACACTAAAACAAGGAGATGACACCTGGCCACTATTATCCCAGGGCACTAAAGGGCACAGATAAGGACAGTTTGGATACTGTCCTTATACAATGTCCCAATACAATGTGATGTGTGATGTTGCCACAAAAATCCATAGCACTGCTGCACCCACATTGTTTGTATATATTGCTGTGCCGTGATTTTTACCACATTCTAAGAGTAAAGGCTAGTGAAAATTACTTTCAGAGCTATGATAATTATATTCTGAACTTCCCCAATCCATTTCACTCATTTCCCCTTCATTTTATTTAAGCTTGTCATCAAATGAAGTGAAATTCAATGAAAAAGTTTACACTTACTGAAATTCTCATCTAGTGATATATTTAGCTTAGTATGACAGCAAATTATAACAAAAAAGTGAGAGGAGCCACAAGAAGACAGCAAAGACTGAAGAATCTGAAGAATTGTAAATTCTTAAGGATACCTTGATTCAATTTTATCAAGTGTCAGAAAGACATGTGAAATTAAATCCAGTTCACATATAATACACATTTAGATTAGACTAAAGACATTCTGATACCCTAAACTATAAAAGGTTTTGCTGGCTAGTAGCGAAATTTCAAAAACTCTTTTATGCATTGTTTAGTATTTCATTTCACTCCTTGCTTCTGAGGACTATGACATGCAGCAGAAAAATTCTTAAACAGTGACTGTAATTATAATTTATTTTTCCTCCATCTGACTACATTCTTAATTATTCCTCTTGTGAATTAAGCACATGCAGCATCAACACAATAAATATCAGGTGCATACCGAATGAGAAAATATGATAAGTGAGTAGCAGGGGTGTACCTTAGCAAAACCCTCAAGAACTATCAACTTTTAGGTGAGCTATACAAGTTTAGTGATTTGTAATCAAGCTTTTCATACTTGCCTTACAAGGAGGTTTTCAACTCCCTACAAACTTAAATAAAGCTAGGATAAAGAATACACAGTAAACCAACTTTCTTGCTCAAATGTTATGTAGAGAGACTCTCACATCTAAAGCATGACCTTGTCCATCAGGCTGCTTACAATTTAGGTTATATTCATTTGGCAGAAGATCAGAAGAATTTGTTACCTTGAGGTGGGATGGCTTCAAACCACGTTTTTTCATCCCACTAGCACTCTACAAAACAGAATGTAAAACCTGTGGAAGTTAACTGTAAGCCTCATGGAAAAAAACCCAGTGTTTTACACCTATTCTTCACACCCAAGTAAAATGAAATTTGACCCTTCTCACTTGGTTAAATTGTACATAGAACCTTAAAAAAGCTCTTCTTAACTGCCTAATTTCTCTACTCAGAAACTGTAAAGTAGAAATTTCACTCAAAAAACATGGAAAAGAGACATAAATAGAAAATGAAGCAATCATTTTTCAAAAAGTGACTAGGAAAACCAGAAAGATCCGTTAATGAAACACACTCTTCAGATATAGCTGTACAATATGACCAGTAGGTTGCACAAAAATTTGCCTTTTTTTCTGGTTAGGACTATTTGTTAAGTATTTGTATTTGAAGCTCTCCTCATTCTCTACATTCTTTATTGTACAATAGCAGCAAGAGTGCTCAATCAACAACAGAGACATACAGCACAGGCAGCACAGAAAGAGGTTACTGAAAAACAGTACAGACAACAGTAAAACAGACAATGATGTGACAGCCATATTCATTTTCATTACCCACTATACAAAGAAGGATGATTTTGTAATTAACATGCACAACTGGACACTGCACAGTTGACTTCAGCTAATTTATTGTGTATCAGTGAAGATAACTGTAAAAAGAAATGTGGTCTCATTATCCTTCTACACCTCAGCTGTATACTGCCATCTTTCTTCCCCCCCCACCCCCATTTATGCAAGGAGTCGTATTGAACGAATTCATTTTTTTTAAAAAACATATGACCACTCTTTCAGCCAGAACAGTTTTAATTTTAGCCTAAATCAATGCTCTGATTCTGCTTGTCATGCAGCCACACACATGGTAGGACTGGCCTAAGAGCAGGGGTACAAAGGCAGTGCCAGAGGGGAAGGATGCTCCACTCCCTCTTTCACTGGGGATTTGCCCTTATAGAAGCTTAGATCATTCGTGGATCACACACCCACTTAGCCTTCGCCACTGCTGAGCTATTTATTTCAGTATGTTTCATTTAAGACAGGAATAGTATCCCAAGTATTTCCTGCCCCCCCCTCAATTTGTCCATTTAGTCTAATTCATGGCTTAGGGTATCACTTTGCATTTTAAATGCCAAATACAACACAAGTACACATTTGCATACTTTCATAAGGCAGGCCATTTATCTGAAACAGAGCTTTAGTGACAAATAGGTTTCTGAAAGCTCATCTATGTAGTTACTCTATTGCTTTAACCTTGTATTAGATCCTAACCTGCAATGGTATCAAAGGATGACTCCCACCTCAGCTGGGACACTATTTCCCAAGTTTAAAAAGAAATCTTGCATTACATTCAGTTTTGCATTAATTAAAGTATATACAAATTTACACAATTGGGCAAGCCTTCCCATATTCTTATGCACATATACAGCACTGAGAATGATAGCTTCAAGCTTGCGTGCACAATCTAGGAATTGTGATGTTACTATTAACCTGACTGCGAATCCATAATAATATGTGTCCACCAACAGCTGTATACAGCTATCCAGAAGTAGGATGTTTCCCTGATTTCTTGCAAATGTACGGATGTACGAGGAAACAAAAGATGACAAAATAAGCTAAAGGTATTTGAAAACATGAAGTCCAATTCTCAAAACAGAAATCCATTTTGTTTATAAAGTAATGTGTTTTCTGAAAGTGCCTGAATTTCCATGCTTATTCTTAGAATTGAAGGTTGGAAGAGAAATCAGCAATTCTTTTGGTATTTTCCAAATGCTTTAAAGCACTCGTAGTCATAATGCATCTATTATCATGAATACATATTACATTTGTGAAGGCCAAATACTTCTCATATAACAGTTCTATTAAATTCACTTATTTGAAAACAAAATCAACTCCCAAATCCATTAAAATTCATCCAAGACTCACTTTCACAATTATCCAACTACAGAATGTACTTACAAAATTGCGGGGTTGGGTATTATACATATACACAAGATCTCTGAAGATTTCAAAGCACATTCAAATGAAATCTCCAGGATAAATGTACAAAATGTACTGCAAGGAAGGTCCAACTAGTTTAGTTAAAGGTTTGTGGGCCATGACAAATATTAAAACCAAAGCAGAAAATAATTGGTTATCACTAACTGGCAAGCCAGTAATAAAGCACCAGAAGTTTATGCATTCATTTTGTAAGTACACCACGGTCCTTTGCCTCCAAATGGTCTATTATAATGTACATCTTATAAATTGCCTATAGCAAAATGACAGCCAAGATTAGAGAATAGAAAGCTTTTTGGTCATATCTGGAATATGTCAGATGACATGTTTAAAGACACATTAAGTCAAGCAATGCATCAAATTATATTTTCAGACAAAATAAAATTCAAATTATTTTCATCCTACTTTGACATCACAACTGACACGTGATGAAATACTAAGAGATAAATGGAGAATATAAAAAGTAATTACACATCTCAGTGCTAACTATTTGCTGTTTAATTGCTTTGAGGAATCTTAATATATTGTATGCACAGTAATACTGCCAGGATGGAAAAGGCAGGTAAAACTACTGCTGTGCAATTCAAGTATCCTAATCAAGATCTAGTATCTTAGAAGCACTCACTTTCTACCCTCATTAAGCAGCCCTCAATCCTGCAAAGTTCTTCCCTTCCATGTACTAGATCCATGAAGCTTACTGTTAGCTTTACTGTTTAAAAATCATCCACTTTACACTAATGAGGACTTCATTCTCTGAGCAACATAAAAAAGCAGTTGCCAGTGACAAGAAAGACATCAACAACCTGTAACATCTTCACACTCATACAGACTGGAGGCGCTGTCACAGCTCATCTCCTTCAGAGAGACAAGACCGCACTATTCTATTTTAACATATCCATTCCTAAATGCGTCCCCTCATCTTCTTCATTTGCCTATTCAGCGCACACCAAATATTGCTTGTGGCTCAATTCCGTAACTTAAGACTGCTTTACAGTTCTTTTATTTCCAATCATATAAACCATATCAATGAAACGTTAAGGAGGAAAACATTAATACTTCATCCATGTTAATGTATGTCTCTGACTGCATGTGGAAAAACAATCAGAAAAGATTAAGATTAATAAGCACTGAGAAACTGAAGTCAAATGGGAACAGAAAAGCTTAATGTGCACTATCAGTTCTAAATTAGAAAATGTCAGCACAAATCAGGCAAACTAGCAGTGGCACAGCTGATAATGAATTTTTAACAACACAGAGGAGGAGCTGACCAGTGGGGAAAAAACAGTATTGTTGCGGTGGCTAAGTCGACATTACATCTCCCATGTTGCTAGCAAGTGGTGCCTCCCCACATCGCTGTGCCAGAAAGTTCTCCTTTCCTGGGCACCCCATTGGCCCCTGGTCCTCTCTGCCCTCCTCTCCCCTCTTCCATTGGCCCCCGTTATGTCACTCAACCTTTCCTCCCTCCCTAGCCCTCAGATTATTGGTTACTGATGCTCTGCCCAGCCCTTGTACCCCTCGTGGTAAAACCACGTGTGTGTGATTGCTCTGGATTCTTTGCTTCTCTTTCCCTTCGAGTGCGGTTGTTCTCAGTCTGTGGTGTGGAACCAATAAGCACCTCGGACTTGCATGCAGAGAATCCCTCCTGCTTCTTTGTCTCCGGAACGCGCAGAGACTTTGTGTGTGAGTGGCTGCTTGCGTCCACCTGCAAGGGTGAGGCTGTGCTTGCGTGGGTGCTAGCGAGGCACCGCCACAGCGGCTCCATGAGGAACGCTATGCAGAAAGCGCAGCATGGGTCCATCGACCCCACATACCACAGTACAGTATAGCCACGAGGAAAAGGGAACCTTCACAGAAATGTGAAGCACAGAGATGCAGGCTTTTTTTTTTTTTTTTTTAGAAGGACCTTACGCATTTACTGACTTAACCATGTTCAAATTGCAATAAATTCCATAAATTAAAATAAATATACATCTTTTTTTTTTTTTTCAAGCCACAACACTCCTGGCCCAGCATCTAGGACCAAGGCAACTGAAGTTGCATAGGACGACTGACAGCCATATTAAATGCACACCTGAAACAACCCTCAAATGAAAAATATTTTTGGAGAAAACAGACTTTGTGAAATGTGGAAGACAGTGAACAGCACTGAATGCCACAATGAACCTATGAAACTCTCATAATGATTCATTCAAACCAAAAACACCCTAAAGAATATGTATATAATCCAGACATACCTTCTTTGATGTCCAAGAATGAGAAAACCACGCAGAATTGAAAGGTCAGTCTCTGCTTTGGCAATACCTGTGGCCACTAAAAAACCTTTTCCTCTCTCTCCTTCAACAAGGACAACAAAAAACCTATTGAATTAGTTGTCCTAAGACGACATTGAAGGAATGATGAGCTACTGTTACTAATGATACACAGTCTACATGTGATTACTAAACAGCAAACAATGGCTGAAACACTCTATATTTTTCATACCCTTAAAGGACAGAATGCAAGCCTCCAGGCGAAGACATGACAAATGTCATGCATGCCTGTTATAAATTCAGTTATCCAGTAAATAATGCTCAGGGGACTCAGTAAATCAGGGCTGCAGAGCAGCAGAAGTTTCTGCTGAGTAATTCCCACTTCTGTAGAACTGTTTGCAGGTTATCAGTTTTCACTAAAAAAATATGATCCTAGTCTTGACAGGATGCACACGTCTTTAAAAAGCATGAACTGTGTCTACACTGAGGTACCTGATAACCTAAAGAAGTTGTCTGGACTGTGGAAGAAATTTGTTTCATCTCTTTCAATTCCAGATTCCTGGTCCCTGTAACTCCAGAACTGAATTTCTGGCACTCCAAAAAAAATGTCAAGAGTTGACTCTTTGTTGCAAATTAAACAGCCATGCTTTCTTTAGTCTACCTTTCCTGCTGCCTTTGGGTCTGAAAATTTAATGATATTAAACAAAATCATTGGACTGATCTGCAGTTTTGAATGGGACAAAGCGGAAGGAGACTGGAGAACAAAATGTGGAATCCAACTGACAAAAGGGAAATGGAGGTCTAGCCGGACAAGGTAATTCACCTGAAGAACAGTTCTTTAGTGTAAACCTGGAAAGATTAGCTAACAGAATTCAGTTGTAAAATCCATTTTTCCAGATACTCATACGAAGGAGATTCCGCACAATGTTGCCAAGGCAACCCAATGGAAACTGAAGTCTGGGGACCACGTCCTGCTGCTTGGAGATCACATTAATAAACTCTTCCCCATACATGATTGTCCCAGAAGCAGTCCATTGAAATACATTCCTCTGAGCACAATTACCCATGATTTATATATTATTCAATATTCACATATTGAATTCAATGATATGGTTGTATTGTTTATATATAGTCCTCATAAAAGGACTATATAAACCATTATTAAACCACTAGGTTAAACTACTTGCTAACAGCATGTCCTAATAAAAATACTACCAATATAGCATTTTCATGTTTTCTGAAGTAAGAAACAGATAAAGAACAATATTAAAAGTGATAGAGTACATTATTAATTATATTACAGAACTTGTAGAATTCCTACCAGAAAATTTTATCACACTGTCTCAGAATATCCAATAAAATGTACGCATATTATAATCTTCTTTTCCAGCAGCCATAATGTATCAAGCACTGTTTGATTTTTGTCCTAATGCCTGCTGCAGACACCTATTCCTTACTGGATAAGGCAGCCTATTTCCATGAAAACAGAAAATGTACACAATCATTTCATAGTTTTGCCCGCTAGTGAGCTGATACTCAGGAAATAGTAGATAACTCCAGTTTGAACCTACTACACTTGCACACTCTGTAACTTTGATTTCCATAGCACACAACAAAAAAAGTTCTATGGAAACGTGTCTCTTGACTGAGATCTTATGCAAGTCGAATTTTATCACTGAATTTTCAGCTTCAGTTCTGTTTCACCTGAATTTTCCTGTACATCCTCAAAGACAGTCTCAAAATGTTTTTATTTAAAAATATCAAAAGAAAAAAACTCTTTACATCCTATACTTTTTATGAAGAAATGGAAATATGACTTACCATTTTTTCAAAATGTCTAAAGTGATGTGGCAGAGTTTCATTTTTTAGCTAACATGAAAGCAGCTGAAGATGTTTAACACAAACTTTCAGAGCCTTCTGCTTCCACAGCTCATCACAACCTCCTGGCTGTTACCCTTTTTTTTTCCTAGAACTCAAGGCTTGCTCCAAAAATCAAGGTAAGCTAAACTCACATTTCTTTGTGTATTGAGGCCCCTCCCTCAGAATGAGGGATGTGACACAGCAAGTACAACCCAAGCACTATTTAGGCTACTTCAAATAGGCTCCTTGTAATTTAATGACCTGGAATACTGAAACAGAGCAACTGTATCATTGCCTTAAAACACAAGTACACAGAGAGAGGGAAAACAAGGTCCAAAATGTCATTCCTGTTCCCAAACAGAAAAAAAAAAAAAAAAATCACAAAACATATGTAAATAAGACCAGAAAAATTATCTCTCAGAAAAAAAAAAAAACCATCTGTTTTCTGAAACTGAATTTAAGGCTTCCTGGATAGCTTGTGGCAAGATACCTGTCTTTTTCTATTTATGTCTTTTTCTATCTATGTCTGTAAGACTGTAATAACTGTACTTACTTCACAGGGGTGTTAAAAGTATTAATTGCTCGTGTTTGCACAACTACTTTGAAGATGAAAATTGCTATTTAAGTGCTAAGTGTCAATTTTTATAAATAACCAAAAACTAAACACCTGCACAAACCCAAACAAAATTCTCCTCTCTTCAGGTACAGCTGAATACAGGATTGGAAAATAACATTCTTTCATCCATTGCCATATCTCCAAAGAAAACAGAAAGTACTTCCCAGTCCTTACTGCCTCAGATCCTCCTTGCCACTCATTGATCCTGTGACTTAAATTTCACAGTATGCAAGATGTGCTTACTATACTTGTAACACAAACATTTAAAATGAGTGTTATTGATGAAGGTGTAGTGACACAAATTAGTTTTAAGCAATCAGTTTTTCCAAGTGTAGCTGCTTTGAAGTCCCCTAATGAAAACTTTCTTCTGTTTCAAAGTACTGTTTAAACTCAACAGTGATTCCAAATACTCCATAAATCTTCCAAGAACAAATGAAAGAAATCCATATTTCTTTGTCCATACTAATTTATTTCTAGTTATATATATGGCAAAGGAGCCAAGAGCTTTGAAGACATCTTACTAAATCTGAAGAAAGAAGTGGTAAACACTCCTATTTTATAATACTTTTGTTAGCCTTCTGTTTTCCTTAACTCATACTCATTTCCATCTCCATATGATGACTCAGTCACTTCTCACCTCTACAAAACTCATCTTTTCCTTCTCTTTCTCAGTCATTAACAAAGGAATAGAAATTACCCATTATACAAGAAATGCTATTTACCCAGATACTTCTCCTCCTCCTCCATCTTCTGCTTTAGCCTCAGCTGAAAGAGCCAATAACTAAGACATAACTGCCTAAGTAAGATCTACAGTATTCATGCAAAATTAAGATGCCAGCATTTCTCATAGTTTTGCAACACTCTTGTTTTGGAAGAATGCAGATAAATATCAGCTTAGAGAATAAGTACCAATTTGTCAGACTAGCAAAGGTCAGAAGCATTTTCATATGTAGAAGTAAGTCAGAAACTTTCAATCTGAGGTATAACAAAACAGCAATTTATAACTTCAGCTGCAATTAAATGGCAAAAAAAAAAGATAATTCATTTTGTTATAAAAAAATATGCATTTTTAAAACTTACTGGTTCTATATAACACAGCTAATAGTCTCAACTTCCTCCTGATGGAAGTGATTAGGGTTTTTTATTCTGTGTTTTTAGTATGCCACTTTTTTATTTTGGAGATAGTTCAGAAAATTGTTATTTCTGAATCTGTGGGTCCTTTATTCTGTCATCAGTCACTAACCTTGCATATTTCTAATGAAGTAAACAGCCAGTTACCTACTCTGTAAAATATTTCACGTTCAGTGCATAAACCTTTAACCTCATGTACTGAAAATCCAATACTGTTTGGTTGAAATGGCTTTTCCAGCACAGAAATCCACTTTCAACATTTTGACAAGTGACACACAGGGATGAATGTGACAGAACTGCTTGTTTTTTCACAATTAATGGGATACATTTTGTATTCTGCTAAAGAAGAGGTGAGTGAACAGCAGAAGGGAAGGCTGCTTTCACCTGCGGCCATGGCTCCCAGGACCCAGGAGTCCTGGTGGATGACGAGCTGACCATGAGGCCACAGCGCCCTTGTGGCCAGGAGGGCCAGTGGCACCCTGGGGTCCGTAGGGAAGAATGTGACCAGCAGGTTGAGGGAGGTGTTCTTCCCCCCTGCTCAGCCCTAGCAAGGCCACATCTGGAGTACTGTGTTCAATTCTCCACAGTTCAAGAAAGACAAGGAGCTGCTGGAAAGTATCCAAGTACCAAGTCCTACCAGGAAACCTGCTCCAGCGTGGGCTCCTCTTTCTATGGGTCTACAGGTCCCTGCCAGGAGCCTGATCCAGCATGGGCCTCCCACAGGGTCAACACTTCCTGTCAGGCATCCACTTGCTATGGCATGGGTCTCCTTCATAGGCTACACATGGATCTCTGCATCCCCATGGACCTCCATGGGCTGCAGGTGGTAGCTGCTTCACCATGGTTTTCACCACGGACTGCAGAGGAATCTCAACTCCAGTACCTGGAGCACCTCCTGCCCCTCCTTCTCCACTAACCTTGGTGTCTGCATAGTTGTTTCTCTCACATGTTCTCACACCGCTCTTCTCTGGCCACAATTACAACTGTGCAATAACTTCGGGGGTTTTTTTCATTTTTAAATATGTTACCACATAGTACCATGTTACCACCATTTCTAATTGGCCCAGCCTTGACCAGCAGCACATCCATCTTTGGAGCTGCCAGGGATTGGCTCTGCCAGAAATGAAGGAAGCTTCTAGCGGAGGCCTTCTTGGCCATGCAAACCCACTACACCCACCTGGACATGCCTTGGCAGGGGGTTGGGCTAGATGCTCTCTAGAGATCCCTTCCAACCCTAATTATTCTGTGATTCCTCTCCACAGGAGAGAATCCTATGAACCACCAGGGAGAGGGAAATTTTTTATATGCAGAGAGGCTGAGAGAGCTAAGACTATTCAGTGTGGAGAAGGCTCAGAGGAAAAGTTATTAATGTGTGTAAATACTGGATGGGAGGCATCCAGTATTTACACACATTGAAGAAGTTAGCCAGATTTACACATATTTAAGTGCCCCCTGACAGAATGAGAGGCAATGGGCACAAACTAAAACTAGAATATTCCATCTGAGCCCAAAAAAATAAACGTTTATTGTGAGGGCAGTCAAACACTGGCACAGGCTGGCCAGAGTGGCCAGAGAATCCCTATCCATGGAGATACTCAAAACTGGATAGGATCCTGGGAAACACTCTCTCTGACCCTGCTTGAGAAGGGGGACTGAACTAAATGAGCTCAGGAGGTCCTCATCAACATAATGACTCCATGATTCTTACTTCCTTACCCCTTGAAATTCAGTTCTTTGATAGGAACTGACTTAATAAATTTTTTCCTTCAGACTGAAGGTCTCGCTTCCATTCAACAGCTCACATTTCCACAGAAATCACCTGGGTCTTCATTCTAATCAAATTAATAAATCCTCTCAAACAATGTATTTGAAATGGGGTTAGTTCATTGAGTCACAGTACAATTTAATTTAAGAGCATGCCACGAATATACAAATCAAGAAACACACTGTACTCTGAGCTGAGCTCTTGGTCTTCTTTGAAAAATCTCTGAGTCTTACCTCTACACAGTGTAAGTTCCATTACATCCATACACTTGTTTAAGATCTCTCATTAATACTTATATACTTGATATATGTCTGAAATAACACTGTAACATGAAAGTTTTGCACTAAATATAAGCAAAATCTATGGCAATTTTATATGTAATATATATCTATATATCTGCACAGACACAGATAAAAAAGTGCAAAATCACATACAGTAATATTGCTTATTGACAGTTTAGCAATTTGTCAAAGACTTTATTTGATCTTTTAACCTTTTTCAGTTAATTGCTCATTCTGCATTATTCAGGCCTATTCTTGCCTACAGACATTAGGATCACAGAGAACTGAACGAAATAGAGGTCTCTTGCAGTGTATTAGTCAATCAACAGATTAAATCCAGATTAGATAAAAATTAACACTACTACCTTCCAGTACTTTTTCAGTATTTTTCTAAGGTTGTATTCGGGGTTTTTTTAATAAAAATAATGCCTTTTAAGCCTCCTCAACTGATTTAGTTACATAAAATATAGATGAACTAAACAGTTTCCCATTTTTATTCTAATCTTACATAGCTTCTATTTGATCTATCATGGGAGAACCTCAGAATGTTTTTCTTCATAGAGAATGAGACCACATATCTCAAATCAATGATCCACAGAAAACACAAGAGGTATTTCTTGGAAGGGAGCAAAGAAGGGAAGGAAGGAAGGAGTTTTTGTAATACATTTCCATTGTCTAAACAGCAATAGCATGTATAAGAAGCAAAATCCAAATTTAATCTTCTAATAGTGAAATTTAAAGATATATGAATCCACAGTTACAAGGAGATACATTTGATCAAGTCTTAATCCAGGATTCAACTAGGATTTTTGCGAAGTTACCCATAGATTGGTACTCTGATGTCTTCATTGCAGTGAAATGGGAAACACTCTAAAATAATCACTAGAAGTTGGATGACATCCATACAGAATAGTATTAAAAACCAAGGAGTCTACTCTATGCAGCAGATTGTTTTTAATTACACAAATTATATATGCAAAAATCTTAGGTTTAAGCCTTAAATAGCAAACATTCTGTCACACAACAGTCACACGAGCAAACAACATAAAAACACACCTGGAAAAACAGTCATGCAAACTTTTTTTTTAAACACAGATACCAAAAAATACCTTTTTCTTCTATATAGGTTTTACAAATGTCTTGTTGTTCTAAAAATACCCTGAAGTCACTTTTCAGACCACTTCAAAAAAACCATTCTTCCTGATTGAATTTTTTCTTACATTTATTTAAATGTTCATGGAAATAGAAAACAGTTTTACCCTCAGACTCAGGAAACAAGTCTGAAAATCTCTCCTCACTGTATTTTACAAAGGGCATTTTAAACCACTCACCAGTTTGCCACCAGTGGTCCAAGACAGGTACCTTGAAGACTCTCTTTGACCATTCTAGCGTGTCCACATCACAGTGCTCACCAGCTACAAACATCGTTCTGAACCTTTAAATAAAAATAAATAAAGTCTGTATCTTAATCTGGATGTGGAAAGGAAAGCAAGATAATAAAGACAATAAATGTCTCTGGCCACTGTCCCGGATCAAGGGAAAAGACGAAGGAGGACTCTTACTTTTGGTATTCTCTTTCCTACTAAGTAACAATTAGAATATTTGCAGTATTAATTTAAGCTACTTAATACTCCATCATCTAAAAGAAATTTTATTTGCTAAGTGCAAAGACCTTGGGAGACCAGAGGCAAGCAACTGTCAGTCGAAGTAAAAAATAATTAAATGCTCTGTCCACACTAACTAGGTAGATATCCTCATTAACACTGCACTACAATCTTCCACAGCAAGATGCATGGCACTGACATTTTGTTTCACTTCAAGTCTTTCCTCACTCCATTTTGAATGAAGACAACTGCTGAACCCAGAACTTCACTCTTGTCCTTCAAAAGTGGACACAAACTGCACCGATTTTGTAAAACCTGTAGACTTGTGGCCACAAAAGGAGAGAATTCTTAGATATGGTAGGCATGACACAAATTTCACTTCAGAGGGATGTCATTTAGAAAGAAGACTACGAGTTTCATCTTTCCATGGAAATGAAATCCATAAAGAAAATTAGGAAATGATGAAAAAAATCAAGTAACCCAAGGGAATCAGAAATGAGAAACTGAAATGCACAGATCAGCATGTCCGACCACAGAACATGGAATACCTCAAAGAGGAAACCTACAGATCGACCTTTCATATAGAGACCACAGACATGCTGTAACAAGGCTGCCCAAGCCAAAGAGCATACTTCAAATATTCACACTCCATTCCTCTCCAGAGGACAGGCACATGCTGACAGCATAAAAGGCAGCCTCTCACAGGGTAAGGACTAGTGACCTACTTGCTGCGTAGATGCAAGGCAGGAGAATGTAGAAAGTAAAGCAACATCTGGAGAGAACATAAGTAAAACATGGGATGAAACATCATATGTGTAACAAGCCACATGCCCTAAAATAGAAGGGTTTTTGATAGCGATGCTTGGCCTAGACATAAAAAATTGTATGAGTTTATTGTCTTTTAGATCCATTTACAGATCCATAGTTAGTAGGAAAAAAAACTTCTACAAGAAAAAGATTGGGAATTAATCACCAACGTAGCCAACCCTGCACCAGCTAGATAAAACAACCTGAGAATGCTCTTATGTATGAACTAAGTAGCAGCAACAATCACAGAAGTAGCCATAACAATACTTTGATATAGGAAAGTCAATTTACTGCACGTCTAGTTGCAAACTTAAGAAAGTCAGAAAATCTTGAAAAATATTACCATGTAGAACTTGAACATGTAGATGAAAATTCAGCTTCCTTAATTTCAGAACAGTGCTTCAGCCAAGCCTCCTTTCTGACACTCCAAGAGGGCTTGGAGTGGTTTTCTTCTCGGAACAGAAGGCAAGGGGTCAAATGTATAAGCAGTTTTCACATCAAATAAGCTTAGTTTTCTGTACTCATAAATATTCAACATTATTTTGGTAAACTGCTTTCTGAGCACACTGGAAGATACTGATTGTAATGAGTGTAACCCCAATCAATATCCTGCACTTGAATGCTTTTAATTGTAAAGCACAAGTCATTGCTGACAATTATAGTTAATAGCTAACTAGAAGTTGCAGCACAGACTGAAGTTTATGATAGAAGAAAACAAAATATTACGTAAGTATTAAACACAAATACATATTTTATGAGACTTTCTTTAAGACTCATGTTCACATGCAGGGCACTCCTGGTAAGCATGGCTCAATTTACATTATATGCAAAATTCTGTCCTTAGGCATGCAAAATCAACATTGCAGCTATGATTTAAAAATTAAATTGATTAATTCATTAACTTTACATACCACTGAAAAATTCTGTTAAGTGTCCTTGTTTTAAAATAGGGCTATTAAAACACCAAGAACCTATAAGACTTAGGGAAAAGTTAAGATACCTTGTTACCCCTGAGCCAAAAGCAAAATTCCTGTCTTTTGAATTTTCAGCTATAATAATCAGATTCAATAATCTGAAGGCTTAAGATCAACTTTATGTTGTGAGAAGAAGAAAAACTAGCCCTTTGGCAAACTTACAGCACAAAACCACCAAGAAGAGTATCAGAGCAAAGTGCCACAAATCTTAGCATAAGAACTATGGAATTATTTTCTCCTCTCTAACAGTATAGATAAACTAGGGATGGCAATGGCTATGAAATGTCCCTGTGAACAATTTTTTAACAGCCCACTTAAAACTTCAAAGCATGTCAGTGCACCTGTTATCGCAATCATCTATCCCTACAATGCAGTTAATTGGGAAGAAAGGTCTTAAAGCCTCTCTGTTAAATAAATGTCCTCAGCTGTTCTGAAAACCTACATTCCTAACATGAAATTCAGCACAATCAAGCTTTTAGGTCCTTTACAGAAATCCAGCAGAACGGACTTCAAGTCTCACCTGATATACAGGGGACAGATCAATGTTCCTAATGGTCCTGAAGCAATATAAATTGTTCAATGCAGCATATACATTTTGGTGTTACTCCAAGCACAAAAGGAACTGCAGCTCCAAACGATTTTCCAAAAGCTTAAATGTTCATATGGCTAATAATCTGAGCTTCACTCTTCCAAATTAAAAGATTGTGGAAGATTTTTTTTTAAATTCTGGAATGCACACACCAGTCTGGGGATTTTTTCTGGCAAAGAAAAATTCTATCTGCATCATATTAAATAAGTTTTTTTCCCTAAAAATACAGCAATGAAGGTTCATTTCCACCTCTTAACATTAACTGGAAATAAAGAACTCTTACTAATTTTTAATGCACCTGGAGACTACATACATACATACATATATACACATTTATTTATTTATTTATGTAAAATTTTAAAAAAACCCATTTCACATCTTCCAATTTTTCTCCATTGATGTGTTTGCTCATTTCCCTCCCTGAACATATTCTACTCTGGATATGAGAATCCAAGCATTGGAGGTTTTGGTGACAGAGTCACAAGAGACACAGAATACAACTGCAGCTCAGCTCCACAAAGGCTCTTCATGAGCACAGCTCAGGACTCCACCAGGAAGGGCCATACATGATCAACAGCAGTGCAGAGTAGGAAGCAGCAGGCAGAACTGCATTATGTACTTCAACTGTAATAAGTTCTGGATCTCAGTCACATATCCTCTTAGCAGCATGTGTGAAATGTCAATTCTATGAGAAAATACTTCCTTCTAACAGTTTTGAATTTGCTACTTTAATTCCACATCCTCTCGTTCCTGTGTCATGAGACAGATAATGGAAGTTTCTTATCTAGTTTATATTAATTATTTCTGTGCAGTTTTAATGCAGTCTCATATTTCTTTCTAAAGCAAGTGCATTATTATCTGGTATCAGATGAACAACACAGAATCTCTAAATGCTCTTGATATAAAATTGCAGAACATTCTCAACTGACCAAAAGTCAAGCAAGCAAAGTAGACTATGGGACACAAATGGCAAATTATTACTTGTATGTCAATCTAAACTGCTGAGTTGTTGCCCCATTTCATGCAAAACCATCACTTGTCAATTGTTTGGAAATTAGAACAATAAAGCTCAGAAAAATCATGTCAATTATAAGACGAAGTGTGATTCCAAATATGAGAAGAGTTAAAGGCTTGGTATTACAGAGCTACCTTCTGAAGAGAAGAATGCATTCAAAGAGCTGAACAGAATATGCTTAGGTAGACAAAGCTCATGGAATTTGGATGTTACTTGTTTTTTGAACACAACAGGCAGCAATGGTCAGCAGCACTGGATGTTATCAAAAGCTCTGCCTTTAGATCTCTATAAATATGTGACTGAACAGGGATTTTGACCTACCGTATTAGAAACTAAACATCTGTTTTACTGTTAAGCATGTGTTTAAGACATAGGTGACATTTTGTGTCAAAAGCAAACAAATTTCAGTATTTGACTCCAAGAGCCACAAGGAATTTACAGCATACACACTAGAACCTTTGGAAACCTCATATATAATTTCATGCAGAGGCCAGTGATGCCACAAACATCAGTTCTTTACAAAAATTTATTTAACTTTTGTCATTTCAAGAGAACACAAGTTTGTTTATAATTCAATTTACTCATGTAAATCAAATACTCCCTTTATGTATGGAAGCTGGCATTGACTACCACCTCTTCTCTTTATCAGTAACTTTTTTAACATGATTTTTTTTTAAGTGACACTGACCTTTACCATTTATTTAACAGGAATTTTATTTTCAGAAATAAAATGAACCATGGTGGAAACCTCTTTCAGGACTGCATTCCTGGATGCAGAGTCTCTAAAGTAAGGATCCATTTTAGTGCATGTAGCAGAAAGACATCTCAATGATTCTTCACTATGTAACAGAGAAGAAAGCATGATAGATCAAGTAAATGAACTAAGACTGCTTTCAAACAGAATCAGGCAGAATTCACTTGACCTTGAATAGAGAAGTCCATCCAAGTAACACCCAAACCCAAGTATTTTCCTAGAATGGAAATATTAATCACCTGATAGACTTTCTTAACAACTGTACCTACCAGATATTAAATGCTGCATTAGAGGGTTTAGTAAAGAGACATCACATCCCAATGAACGACATGGTCCAAAGCTGAGTGAATTACGAGACAAATAAAGCTGCAGACAAGTGGAGAAGCTCATTTGATATTACTGAATAGGAATGATGAAATACCTCTTTACATCTGTGGCAACTGATACTGCAAGGAGACTCTTACCTGGAATTCTCATTTGGCCAGAGAATGTGACAATTTACAAAGCAGGTTAGCAGATTTCCCATTAAATGAATACTCTAAAGACAAAGTACCTGCCTAAGAAATACCAAGGAACAGTAATTAAATTTTCTAGCATCTGAATCACTTTCTTGTCAATAAACATCATAGGACAATAGTGCATTGGTGTCCCAAATGAGCTTGTTCCTTCTTTCAAGGAGGAGTAAGGATTGATGATAGCAGTCAAAACAGATGGAAGAAAGTAATGATAAACTTGTAATGAATACCTCAGGAATAAATCCAGCTTACTAACAATACACTTCCCTGAGCAATTAAGAATGCGGAGGACTAATGAAGCTACATTGCTTTGCATCTTCCCCTTCTCTTTGAACAAGGGTGATAATAGATGTTCTTGTGACTGAATACTGCCTATGCAGTCTGACAGAGTCCTTGTTTAATGCTGAGCAAATTATTCAACTTCAAGATTAGATGTGATCCAAACCCATGTATTTTTCATTTTTAGAATGTTTACCAAAAGATACAGAAACTTGGTCTATAGAATTATTAAACAGTCACAGATCCAAGTTACTGTGAGAAGCATTTTATTAATCTAATGCTAATAACACATTTTAACCATATAATGCTATGAACTCTGAAACAGTGGTAGTTCAGTGGCTCAGACAAGATATTCAAAACTAACAGAAGATTTTGACCTTAATCTCTCTGTGCCTCAGCTTCCCATCTGCAAAATACACGTAATATCACTCTCTCATCTCACAGGGGATTTGTGAGGATGAACTCAGGCAAGATTTTGAAGCATGCTGATGGTATAGTGATAAATATCTTAAAACCAGTACAAGATAGCAAATAGCTCTTTCGACACATAATCATAAACAATAACCAAGTTTTGGGGGAGCAACCAAATCACTGACTAGCTGTTGATTAAACGAACACTGAAGATTCTGTGCACTCAACAAAATGAGAGGTCATGAGGGAAAACAGTATGGGATGACATAATCCAACACTGTATTAGAGAATATAAGCACAAGAGAATAAAGTAAAAGATGGGAGAGGAATCATAACTCAGTAAAAGGTCTTAATATTAGAGTCATAGACTTTTTAACAGCTTTCATCTCCTCAAAATTATCAATATAAATTTACAAGCAAATATTTGTACACCTAAATTTTCAATAATAGATTAAAATGGCACTCTAAAGAGGTGGGCCATATATTCTGTTATTCTTAGTTCATGAAGCCTGTTTCTGGAAAAAACTGCATCTAGTGTATCCTTACTTCACCTTTTTAGAGAGTACTGCTTTCCCAAGGCTGCCTCAGGGTCCTGCTGACGGATTGCTCTAATTGCAGTTGGTGAAGTAAAGAAGGCAGCTACTTCATGCTCTGCTAGCACACGGAAATAGGCACCAGCATCTGGCGTTCCCACAGGCTTCCCCTATGGAGAGAATAATTTAAAATGTCACAGGATAAAAATACCTCATAATTCCTTGACAGTTCAAGGCTTGAACATGTAACAGTAGTGGTAGCACAGCAACAGAAGTAATTTCAAGTAAGACTTCAAAGGAGGCTTTGTTAAAAATAATAATACCATGAGTGTATTCACTTGTAGAAATAAATTCACAAGCTTTGGGAACCATTCCTTACATGAACACAGCACATACTAGTTGCTACTTAGAAAACTAGGACAAATGGACATGCACATGAAATGACAGGCACAAAGATACGGTATTGCATTGGCAGCAGAGGGAGTCATGTCTATATCTACCGTGAGAAGCAGTCCAGAAAACACCCACACTCCCTCTGAACAAGGAGTCTCGGGACACAGTGGCACTGCAGCTATATTCCCGTGCACAGGCAGCTTTTTCTTACCTAGAAATTTTTCTCAATTCTGGAAAAGTTCCCACTTAGCTGCTTACAACTGGCTTTTTGGAACATTCATGCGACCCCACATGAAGCCTGGAAAGATCCTGAAGGGCCCCTATTCTGTTTTAGTGTGCTACCAGACTGTGGTCTGGTTTGGGGTTGGGTTTTTCTTGAGCTAAGAGGCATAGTCAAGAGAATTGTAAACAGAAGTAATAATTTATGACAAATTGTTCAATGGTAAGTAATCCTAATAAAAAATAATCAAGAATACTTTTCTGTGGTGTTGAAAATATGAAAAGCAGTCAGCACAGAATCATCTAGTCACATCTTACTGTATGTGTAATTACCAGAGTGCATGAACTGCTCCATACATATTCTAGAATTAAAAGGTGATGTTAATGCAGAATGAGTTTTAGCTCTACAGGTACCACCCTAACCTTTTCACTAGAAAGGCCACACTTAGAAGATGAACTTCGACAGAACACGCAAGTTGAGAGAGGCACACTTTTCCTACTGCATCCACCTGGGCCTGAACACTGGCAAGAGCACCAATGAACCATTAATCAGATTCAAAGAACACAAGACAGCCAAGGCTGGATACGTATCATTGGTTTTGCAGCCCTGTGGTGAGATACTGCTGCTGGTGAGAGGTATTCTCGAAAAGAGGATCACCATAAAAGATTTAAAAAAACAAGACAACATAGAACACACAGTTGAAAAGCCTTTATTTTTTTAAAGGATGAAGCAGGCAGTGAGAAACAAATGGAGAGAAAATAAATTAAAAGAAACAGTTCCCAGCCCAAGCAGCAGAGAATAGTATAATCAACACCAAAACCCCTCTTTCTGCAATTAGCCTATCCTTAAGTACCAAAAAGAAATGCAAAATTATGCTTGCTGAAAAAGTGAGTTATGTCCTTTTTCCTGCCAGATAACACAGAGTACCCAAAAAAAAATCTTTTGCCAGACTGTCTCGAAGCATCACCCTAGCAGACTTCTTCATCACAACTTTCATGTGTTCATCAGTATTTGTTCATGAACCTGTTTGTTCAAGTTGACGTCTTCTCCCTGTAATGTTCACTATACCTGCAGATCTGTAGGCACCTAGTTAAGAGTTCAAGCCCACAGCACTAATACTAAAACAAATAACCTCAGACTCTGAAAAATGCCAAATTGTCACAAGCTTCTCATTAACTAATTATGTAATTGAACTAGTATCAATCATCTTGGACACCAGAACACCTAGCTGTTTAACAAGCTGGAATTGGTTAGCCTGCCAGTAATAAAGTAGGCTGCTCCTTTTAACCAAATGTAAATATCCAGAGCCCATAAGGCTATGTCTGGCTCTGAGCACACCCACTCCCTCCCAGGTCCCACTTCACACCTGATCTCTGCCTGAGCTATGTCACAGACATGCCTGTGCCTCAAACTTGCAGCAAGCCGGAACTTGAGAGTATCTTCCACACAAACTGTTAAACCTTCAGCATTGGGTGGGTAAGGATGCAGGACTCTGACAGGTAGATATTTATGTCACGGGGAAGCTAAAGAAGTTTTAGTTTGGAGTTACTAGTCTCAGGTATAGGAGAAAACCAAATAAAACACAAACAGTAGAAAGAAGAGAAAATTCACCTGGCAGTTGATAGGAAATATAACCCAGATAATAAGACATTCATTTAGGAAAATAAAATCTGTCACAGCTGTAAAATATTCTTACTGATTCTGCAGAAAAACTTGCCAAGTGTCTTGGAAGCTGTTCAGAGTTTAGTAAATGCATAAACGAAAATTGACATAATGCATGAGACTGAAATGGTTAATGGCTTAAATATTTTCAAGATCACTGAAGGACTCTGCCCACTGTGGAAAGTGTGCAAAGGAACAACTGCTCATCTGCAACCACCAAAGTCCAGCCCTCCAAATATGCCTCCTGATGGGAATTTGGACTGTGAGTTAAGCCACCTGACAGGGAACTTGAGATAAGATAAAGGTGGCACTACTGTCCAGTTATCTCAGGTCTAAGGAGAAGTAAACAGGGCTGGGAAAGAAGAATGTATCCAAGAGGGAGGAGGTGAGTTTTTGGGGGTGTGATGGCGAAACCTCTGGCCCACATAAGACAGAGCAAGTGAACATCCGCCACCACAGGACAATCACATGAGAGGCAGCTATCATGCCTTAGAAGGGGTCATAAACCATCAAAGACCCCCAAAGGTCCCCAGACTCATTCCTCGGGCCTTCTGCCAGAGGACTGCATGGGATTTAAAGTTTTGCAACAGATCCAGATTCTGCTGCATAAGACAGTGTAAAACTCCCTCACAGGACAGATGCTTGGGCACCTTAATGCATATTAATACCCATTGAATTCTATGTTTTGTGGGACCCTCACCACAGAGAAGACCAGAAGAAGAGGACCAACAGGATGCCACTGGATCCACAGTGGTGGTGACTAACTTTCCACTTAATCTGTCTCTCTTTCTTTGCCCCCTCCTCTTCTCTTTTTTTTCCTCTCTCTCTCTCTACCTCCCATTTATTGATAAATAAAATCCATACTATTGACTTTGGCATATGGTCTTGTTTGCACCTTAATTAATCTCTCTAATAATCAGATTGTAACACATAAGCAAACCATATCTGAGACAATGTAAATTAATGTCAGAGCCCAAAACCTACAAATAGAATTGCCAGAGAGAGTAGTCATTTATCATACAAAAATTTTAAGAAGTACTACTATATTCCGCGAGAGGCTTGTTACCACAGGCAATTTTTATTTTTAAAAGTTAGCAACATAAACAGTAAACCCCGGGGTAATTGAATTCAGAATATGCTGAGAGGCTGCTGAGCCAATTGAGGACTGTGAGCAAATGAGATGCTTCCACTGGATTTCTGCAGGGATCAGTTCAAGAGCTGTTGCTATTCAGTATCTGCATCAATACTGAAGATGAAAATTGATTTTTAAAAGTTGCTGGCAATGATACTTACGGTGGACAGGAAATGAGAGCACAGTAACGGGAACAGGGCAGTTAGAAAGAGAGTGATCTGTCTCACCTAATTTAAAAGAGAAAAGTAAGAACAGACACTTCTTGTATCAGCCAGGAGGATTCCCACAGAAAAGACTTTTTTTTAATAACCTACCAAGAGACTCTGAGACAGACAAACAGACAGGAACATCCTTCTGGAAGCACTTAGATTTAGCATGCAATTTCTGAGATGTTGAACAGCTAAGCAGACATCCTGAGGCAAAATGTGCTGATGATTTATGATTTCATACATGATTATCAAAAAAGATTCACAGATGGCAAGAATTATCAAGGGGATAGGAAAGTTCTTGTATGGAGAAAGTGAGAAGCCACCAAGATAGATTACTTGAGGAAAGAGACACAAAGGAAGAGCTATAATAAAATGTCCAACAACGCAGGAGTAACAGTGCATCAATTCCCTTTCTGTCTGACCCTTAACAAGAAGGGGCTCTTCAATTAATGCTAAATCCAAAATTATGAGGAAATTCTCTCTGTATAAGACATGTTGTGCATGTAACTCATTGCCACTAAAACCTGCTGATGCCAAAGCACACCCAAAATCCTGATGTCTCAGGATTCAAAAGAATATGCTCACAGAGTCATTCATCCTTCTGATGGTGACCCTGCTGCCAAAGCTCCACTGAAGACTTAAGATGACATATCCTACTGAATTCATCCACAATCAGTATGTGGGATGGCAGAATGATTACAAAACTGCCAGACTTCAGAGACAGTGTTTGCTTCATAAGCTGATGATACTGGCTTACAAAAACAGTAAGAAAGGCTGGATGTCTTCAAGAATTGTGCCAAAGGAGAGTAATTTCAAACCTGTTGCTCTTATGTATCCTGCAAATTTGCTGCAACTACAGGAATCCAGAGAGCCTTGTGAGAGACTCCAGGCTCTCACAGATGTCTTGCTACAGCAGTGTGTGGGACAGTAGCTCCTTCTCTGACCTAGACCACTCAAATGAAGTCCATAATGTTTGGTTCTTGACAAGTGTGGGTATCCTCTTCCTTACCCTAGCTCCAGTTCGAAGTCCCAAACACTGGAACTACAATGCTGCCTTTTTCCTGACATCACAGGACCACAAGTAGTAACTAGACTTTCTCTTTATACTGCCCTGTTGGTTACAGCTTGAAACCCTATTAACAAGAGCAACCCAGAGTGGGCTGTGAGACTTCAGGTAGCTTATTTGTTCATGAAGTTTGTCATATCTTGGAGAAAAACAACACAGGACAGATTATTGAAAACAAACAAACCAAAACAAAAAATACACTTGCTTTTGTATTCCAAAGAATTCTTCACCATTTTCATGTTTCTGACAATGGTGTAACAGCAAGAGAAAAGTGAAAGCATAGTTTCCACAGTAATTGTTAAAATGACAAGTTGTCACCTAAGTAATTTAAAAATAAACAAAACACTTGAAGTAGTGAGGGTATTAAGTCAGCACAGTTTACTTTCAATAGTGGTTGTCCACAGGCAAAACACATGTGGTGTTCTTCCCCCATGGCTAAATAGCATGCTGATACTCCCTAACCCAAAATACATAATTAGGCAACTATTTAAGAGATTTTTGAATATGCACTGTTAATACAGTCTTCTGAGCAGAGGAAAAATTATGCACTATTCTCTTTGTAAATATTAATTCTATTCCTGCGTGTACAGACACCTTCCTTTTCTTCCTCCTTTTAATCCTCAAAAAGATGATGCTTATGTCATGAACACTGTCTAAAGCCTTGATTAGTGGCATCTTGGAGAAGAAAAATGGAAAATGTACTATTTCTGTTTAATAATGTTACATAATGTTTAATAATGTTTGCAGCATGAGCAAAAAATCACAAAGCAGACATGTAGGTCAACCTAATATTCACTCTGATTTCTCTTTAATGTTCACTGTTAAAAAAATATGGTTTTTGCTTCTTTTATTTTCCAAAACTAACAGTTTAAGCTCAGAGGCACCTTTACAATGACAATAATCATGTTGATCCCCATGCATTCACATAGAGATAAAACGTCACTGTAAGATGACTATGCAATAGAAAATGCTGAAGGACTCCTTACTTCACTTTCTATTCCTTCTTGGCTTACTCTACACCTGCTAGAATGAAAACCTCTTCATTGCAGTGATTATCTTCTGACAATTCATGCAACAATTTTAATGTGGCCGAGCGCATCATCAGTGTTCAAAAGCAGTCATTATAAAACTTTCGAAGTCTTTTTATTATCTGCAAGCACTTGCCAATTTTCTTATGCTGCTTTCCTCTTCTGCTTAACTATTGTGGTGGTGCTGAGTTAATCCCCTTAGAATGAAGAATCTAATTAACATCTATCAGGTGCTTAAACATTAATTAGTCTATAGTAATTTAATACTCAAGCTAATACAATATTTGAGTCTGTAAATGTGCATTTCTGCTACTGGGTGAAGTTTTTGCTCTTTCTTATTCAGAAGATGCAGGAAGTCAACCATTGTTCCCAGCTTTAAAATTCTAGGAATTTAGTGGGATATCGCTGGGGTTTTTCCAGACAAACTAGAAAATGGAATTCTTTTGTAATAGAATTAAACTTAAAAAGGATTTAAAACTATTTCTATATTTTTTATTATTTTGTTTATATTTTTTCTAGTGGAAGTAATTTATATCTTTGTTATAGGTGGGGCATCCATGAATACACTTGTGTGAGGACTTTTTCTGCTCCTTCACTGCAGTCATCAACCCACTGTTCACTGAGGAGTGCATGGAGTGGGATGGGAGGAATACCACTAGACATCAATATCTTGTAATCTGGCAAATGTTATGCAATTATTAAAAAATAACTGATCCCCAATACTTCCCTCTGTCCTCAGTTTTTCCCTCTTTCACACTTGTGTGCTTCACACATTCCCCTGAGTAACTGCATCCAAAAACATGGCTAATTCAATTATACCAGACTCCAGCCTGCTATGTCCTTCCCTTTATGACCTTTCCTGAGTGTGACCTGGGGCAGAGAAATAGATAATATATTGCCAAAAACCACTACCTTATACACTGCATTTCAAACAAATGGTATTACCCTGAATGGTATTTGTTGCTCAAGGAGCTGACTGTAGGGCAGGGACAAGATCCAGTATGTGGTTAGAAGTACCAGTACCACTACACCACTGGGTAGGTCCCTAACACACTGCATTTGAGACAGTATGACTGGGCTTTGGGGAAGAAGCTGAGGAGAGCTGTTATCAAGGTATGCCACATCCACAGATTCTGCAGTGGCCAGGAACAGGCCTGGTACACAGGCAGAGCTGGGATGGGGCAGGTGGTCTCTGATGGAGCTTGTCGACCCACAAAACTTCCCTCACAGCCTCTAGAAAATTGTTTCCCAAGGCAGAGCAGCTCTCACAGGCAATCCAGAGACTCATGCTGCCTTTCCATAGCTCTGCAATGAGTGCCCTAATTCCACCAGAAACCTCCTGAACACAGTCCCTCACTCAATACATGTACACGAAAGGCATATGCACACTTACGTGGGTATCTGGACCTGCTGAAGCAGAGAGGGGATGTTCCTGCATGTGGCCTCATGGGGTCTTCTGGGGTTGCAGGCACATTTCATAGAAATGCAGAATCATAGAATGGCCTGGGTTGGAAGGGGCTTTAAATTTCATCTAGTTCTACCCCTCCTGCTGTGGGCAGAGACAACTTTCACTAGACCAGATTGCTCAGAGCTCCATCCAACCTGGCCTTAAGCACTTCCAGGAGTGGGGCATCCACATATAAATACCTATAGTATTGTAGCACACTTTTCCCCAGATTTTTCTCACAGATTGTGGGTCCTGGAACTAAGGGTCTTCATGATCAATGGGCTTGGTGGAGTGTTCTCCCCTCCCCTGAATATCTGTTCATGATGTCTGTGGTAGGGACACACACACCATGCCACATCTGAAGAATGGTTTTGCCACCTCATCATGAACATGGTCTTCTTCTAATTGAAATTAACGCAGCACTGCTTGTCAGCCCTCTCACAAGCTGCAGCAGGCTTGACTCTATCAACAGGGTGGTGTGACAGGGTGCTAAACAAGCTTTTGGGCCTTTCAGAGCACTTGCTGTCAAGGTCCAGGTTGCCCCTGGCTCGGTATTCTGGAACACCAACGCGATGGTTCTTACTATTGCAAAATACAGCGATAGGAAAGAGAAATAATTAAAAATAATTTATCTTCCTGCCTCATGATTAGAGATAAAATCAACAATAAATTCTGAAAAAATAACAGTGTAAGGCAGCATGATTACTTTTTTGAGCAGCAAAGTCAGGATGCCGCAGGACACTAATTGGACTAGTCTCCTCTCTACCCCACTAGGTTTCATCCCCTGAAGGAAAGGACTAAGCTCCAAATGTCATCTGAGTCTTGGGTTCAGTTTCCTTGAGTAGTAAAGAAAGAAGAGACAAGTCTCCGTAGAAGTTCTGGTTCCAACCATATAGCTCTCAATTGCATCCAACTCAGATCCAGTATTTTTCGTCACAAGACACGCAAAACACAACATCCTTTCCTAATTCCAAAATAAAGATAGTCTAATCAATAACATAGGTACACTCCACCATCTGCCATTTCTAGTTCTGTTGTTTCAGAGTTCCTTACGCTGCTGACCATCACCCTTCACACAAATGTAGACAAGCTTGAAGGATGGTGAAGTAAGTTTTCTTTAAAAATTACTGTAATAGGTGGGAGAGTATAAACACTGAAGATGCACACACAATTTAAAAATCTGTGGCATGAAGAATAGACAGGCATAAACAGGATCATCTGGATCATCAGTTGAAGGAGATGCTGCCATTTCCAAGGGGGGGATTTTAGATTGGATCATACCTCATACAAAACTGTAGTATTACCATGAAGGAGAGGTCCATAGCAAATGTAGGAATGACCAACAACCCAGCCTAAATCAGAAGCTGCCCACCACACCTAAAATGAAATATAAACAAAATTATAGTTAGGGGTTATAAGAGGCATTCAAAAATGCTTACATGTCATCTAAATAGAATTACCTGACCAGGTTTGAGGCCATATACAGCTGACATGGTCCAGTTTAGCATAACTGCATAGCCACCTGTTGGTCTCACAACACCCTAAATGAGAAAATTTGAGTATTAAGTACTTAAGATTTGAAGGATACAATTATATTGCTGTCTTCAAGCAAATGTTAAGGTTTTAGCAGCAATAGAATTAAAGTTGTCTAACTCCAATACTTCTCACTTAAGAAAAGGATCTATTCCAATAAGAACATACTAACACTTCCACTAAAGAAGTAATTTTGGAAAACAAAAAAACAAACATACAATGAAACAAACATTCAGAAGATAACTAAAAAAGCTAAAATTCTCTCATAAAAGTGGATATACAAATATTTAGTCAATACATGTTGACAAAAAATAAGACATTAGTATTTACCTCACTTATACTGTACCAACTAAATGCTAGGCGTATTTTAAATTCATTGCCTACTCTCTCTGTATCATCTCTGGAAAAGAGGAGCACCTGTGAAGTAGACAATCCCTAAAACAACTGGGGTGAATTACTCCCTGAAATGTACCTGTCTTTCCACCCTGACTCTTTTTAAAGTTGTCAGAAAATTGGCTTAAACAAATGTATATTTTTGAAAGTTTGCTATCTAGCCTGAAGTGCACATATGAATGCTAAATGAACACCATCCCAGTCTTCAGCTAAAAGAGGGATTTAAAAATTAGAATGAGAGATTATCAATATCATCATGCACGTTGGTAAACCAAAAACCAGCTCTGGAACATCATTAACAGGAAAATTTTGGAAATAATTTGCAATATTAGTATGGTCAATATAAATTTCATCACCTTCTAGTACACTATTCCCAAAGAAAGAAGTAAACTATGTCCTGGTGTCCTGAACTAAAATTCAGATGAAAGCCACTGGACCAAACAAATATGCACCGCACAGACATTATAATGCGGCTGTCTGTCTATGCTACACGGGGTACATTCTCTTGATGTACTTAATAGAATGAAATAGACACTTTCAGGTCTCATTCAAGAAATGAGGGACCGCAGAGATAAATTAACTCATTAAAATGGAGATTGATAAGGCAGAGAACGGTTTATGAACACTTCACCAATTTCAGGCAGCAGGTTGCCTTTGGTCAACTCAGCTTCTAACTTAGCCCATGCTCTGAGATCAACAGAAGTTTTTTATGAAGGTCATAACCAAGTAGTTTTACTTGCATGACTGTTTAAATGAGTTCCTTAAATGAATAAAAAAAGTTCTTTTATTCACTAAGAGTTACTTATTGTAGCTTACTGCTAGTTGAAAATCTCTCTCTTGGAAGGGTGACTGATTAACGGTATCTGTATTTTTCTCTGCAGAGACAATACAGTGAAGTAAACTTCTGAGACCTATTACCTCTGAGATATTCTATTGACACTCAATTAAGGAAAATATCTATTGTAACAAAGGATCTTATCTTGGGCTTTTTGACAATATAACATACATATCCAAATTTAGGATACATATGCTGCTTTCAAGGGCCCACGCTGAAGGTAAAAGCAGAAGACATTTTTCTCACCAAAACTGATGTTTGTTTTCCTTTATGTCCTAAGAGATTCTGAACTTTACAGGCAACACCATTACATAATTTTTTAGTAGTAGAACTGCTCTCTCCAGGTTGTGTGATACTGTCTGAATCAGTCGTGGTAAGACTATTGCCAGAAAATTATACTCAGCTTGTCTTCCATGTTGTAAAACAGCATTGCAAGTACCAAGCAAACACTCAAGAGAGTTCACTTTTAAAATATAATGCTTTAAAAATAGATCATTAAAACTAATTTACATTCAAAAGCAAACATTTTCAAAGAATACACTTTTCTAATTTTAACTTAATCTAAACTTCTATTTTCAGGGTATTATGTACTCAGAACTGTGCAGTAACACAAGCCTTCAGAACATGCTTTATTCTGTTTAATCTGTAACATCATTCACCATGTCTTATCTAAATGAAAATTAGCTACTATGTAAATAATGAACAAGATTAGTCAGCAATAAATGCTATCACACAAGTGATATATTAACTGATCTTGTCATTAAGTGACTATACTATGCTTATCTAAGAAAGTTAAAACACCGAAGATAGTACTGAATAAAAGACATTCTGCTATCCTCAAAAGTTTATTTTGTACAAACATTTGAAGCAAATGCATCTTATCTTTATATTACTACTATTTAAATAAGCAAACATGATTTATGCCTAGACACTGCCTTTAAAACAGTGAAATGTGAATAAATGAGATTAAATCACTTTTAGCAATGCTTATCATTTTATAGCACTGTGCTCTGGCAAACATTTTCAACCTCTTCAATTAAATATTTTTTCAAGGGGAACTGCAAATAGTTGGTCACAGGCACTTAGACAACTGATAGTCCTTTACCTTAGGCAAACCTGTTGTTCCAGATGTATACAGAATATAAAGAGGATGGTCTGAGGGAACAGAGACACATTCTGAACACTGTGCTTTTGCAAGCTCTTCTTCCCAGTCAAGATCACGACCTTTGGTAAGAGGAACATGGCCCTGCCCATTGAAAAATAAGAAAATTGTCAAAAGAAAACCAGATGGAATAAGTGGAATTCAGTCAAAATCATGTACTATTCAAATTTTTTATATAGTACAATTCAATTTCCTGTAATCTCTCTACTGCATTAGTTCTATTTAGTATTTAAATCTTATGAATATAATATATAAAATATAATTTTAAAATTAAAAAACAAACTACAATAGATAAAGTAAAATTTTACTTGCAAAAAAGTAAAGGCACATGCACTACACAAACGTCTCTCTGAAAGTTAACATAAAGGCACTACAACTGTACACCCACCAAATTAGGTCGCTGGTAAATGAGAACTTTATCAGGTTTGCTCTGTACCCTTGCCAGTGCTCCTTCTAGGAGAGATAGGTATTCCACTTTCCTTTTCGGTTCTACTCCAAAACTTGCTGTTACAATAAGTTTGGGCTAAAAAAAGAAGTTAGATAGTTAATATGTACATTTACAATATATTTTAGATATGTAACCTAATAACATTTTCCATTAAATTCAATGTATAAAATTTATCTTTACATAATTAGAAACAGGGGTTTAGATCAGTTTTCTACAGTAGATCAACCTTGTGTGGTCTCACTGTCCATGCACCTGCTTTTTGTTCAGAAGAACACTAATACCTTCTGACACTTCACTATTTTCAAACAAATTTGAGTAAGAAATCAACAGTATTAACTTCTTATTAGTTGCACAAATATTAACGAACACAGAGAGAAAAACCTCTGTCCATCTTAACTCCTCCACTAAGGAAGAGTGGTGCAGTGATGTCAACAGTTAGCTGTACTGTTTTGCCTTCTTCCTTATGCTTCCAGTTTCATATTTCAACACTAGCTGTAGAATTTTGCTGGCTTTTTCACAGCCTGCAATAAAAGTCACAGGAGGGAAAACAGGAGAAGGAGGGAAAAGAAGGCAAAAAAGAGACAGCAGGAAACTAGAAATACATGAAGAGAATAAGCTAAAGTCATAAGGCACATGAGGGAAGTAAGGCTAGAGTCTTTCAAGAGATGGTTGAAGGATGGAGGGTGCAAAACTACTAAAAATCAGATTTTTATAGTTCTGGGGCTTTTTAGACTAATTTCTATTTCCAAATGTGGACTTCACATCTTTGTCATTAAATTAACCACAGGTTTTGATGTAAGACTTCCTAAGAAATCTGCGTACAAGCTATTTCGACTTTGGTCTGAAGATCACTATTTTTACTTTTAGTTTATTAAAAGAGAAAAGGTAGCACAAAAGAAACTATGTGTTAGAACATATTTTACATGGAAAATAATGAGTTTTCAATGTCCTTTGTTTTGAAGTTTTAGAAGTTTATTTGTCATATGCCCCTCGGTTTGCTCAAGCTAGTTTACTAATTGTAGCATTAGCATAAATCTCATTAAGTAAACATAAACCACAATGTCACAGTTAAGGCTGCATTAAATTCAGCAGATTAAATTGTTTTCCTATGCAATAATAAAATGTTTCCTGTCAAAATCTGTCATTTAGGAAAGATCCCTAATTGGTGTGTACTCAAAATAAAGATTTCAGATGAGCTTTAAAATTTCAGCATTCATCAATTTTCTTTTTCAGAATGCACCGATTTAATAAAAGATGATACAATACAATGCAGTTAAACTGAAAATTCATCAAGAGGCTGCCTTGAAGTTAGTCTCTAAAGAATATAAGATATACAATTCTATTCAAGTGTTAAGATGAAAGACTCTTGTCATCACTAGTTTTAAAGTAATTTGTAAATTATGCCACCTGTGCTCATCAACTGCTTTGTTGAGCAAAACCAACCAATACTAAATTAGTTAAGGTGATGCACTACCCAAGTGAAGAATCATCATGGATCACTGTGCAAATCAAAGGCCCACTACTGGTTTTAACTGCTCTTTTCTACTGTTTTACCTCTCTGCCTAATGACATTCTTTCCTCTGCAGCTCTCCTCCCCTATGGCTTTCATACATCCATTTCCCACCTTTTCTGTGGCTCCATGTAGTCCTGCATGTTAAGATTAGATAGAAATATAACTTGTTTGAAGAAAAACTAGGGTGAGTTCAAGGGTCTACTGGAGAAGAAATGAGAGAGATAGTGAGTTACTATCACGAGTTACTAACAAGATTATGAAGTAGAAATTAGATAAAGCAAGGCCCAATAGTACAAGATGTTGGTACAAGACCAACACTTTTATTCTGTTGTAAAGACTCCTCCTACAAAATTTTCTGTAGTCTCTAATACTCCTCAAGTGGTGCAGCTGACACTCCTGAAGCAGGAGATGCCATCCAGAGGGTCATGGACAAGCTCAAGGAATAGGCCCATGACAACCTAATGAGGTTCAACAGGGCCAAGTGCAAGGTCCTGCACCTGTGCCAGGCCAACCCCTGCAAAAAAATCAATGCGCTCTGGGGAATTAAGGGATTGAGAGCATCCCTGTCAAGAAGCACTTGGGGGTACTGGTGGATACAAAGCTGGATATGAGCAATGCCTGCTGCAATAGGACAAAGACGTAATGGTTTTAAACTAAAAGAGGGTAGATTTAAACTAGATATAAGGAAGAAATTTTTTGCAATGAGGGTGGTGAAACACTGGCACAGGTTGCCCAGAGAGGTGATACATGCTCCACCCCAGGAACATTCAAGGTCAGGTTTGACAGGGCTCTGAGCAACCTAACTGAAGATGCCCTGCTCATTTCAGGAAGTTGGACTAGATGACCTTTAAAGGTCCCTTCCAACTGTTCTTTGATTCTATAAACCTACCTATTGTTTTGATATTACAAATTATATATTTCCAGACTCAGGTGAAAGGAAAGATGACAAAAAATCCTGTTCTCATGCTCTATATCACTTCATCACAATTCACTGCAGAATGCCTGTAACTGCCAACACCAGACACAAGTAGAAATTACCAGCTGCAAGACTTTGCAGCATTCCCAGACCTATTTAAAATTCAAGCTAAATTAAGGTAAGCTCGCCAAGTGTACCTTTTCACAGTCATGAGAAAGTGTTTGTTTTTTCTTTTACTCAGACTTTACAACAGAATGTAAAGTTTGATCTTTCTTCCGCAAGAGCATCTTACAGCCAGCTTTCCACTGAACATCTTTAAGGCCTTCTAATTAATTTTATCTACATCAGGTCCTGTACTGCAGCATCTAAAGCAATTCACATAAAAGCCTAATAAAAAGGTTAGGTTATTGTGCAACTGCTTTATTTATTCAGTGTTTTTACTATCACAGGTGCTTACAGGTAACTTCAGGAGTGGGCAATTCACTTATCATGAAAGCTTTACCGTGTTGAAAACTGGGACATGTTTTGAAATTTAGATTGAGGATGTGCCTATCCTCTTCACTCACATTTTCATTATATATCAGATGGACCAAAAATCATCCATAACACTTAGACCTGCCTTTTAAAGAAACCAAAAGGCAATGTAAATTAGGATTTAATCCATGGCCTGCAGCTAATAATTCTATAGCTAACCCTTCAAAAGAGCTGCTATGTGACCTTGGGTAGAAAAGTTAAGCTTCCTCTCTTTTCATTTTAATGCATGAAGCAAGCATTTTGATTACTGTGCTCTCTCCCTTTTTTCCCTGGGGAAAAAAACATTGGGATTAATTAGTTAATAACTGGAAATACTCTAAAAGTAAACATGCTAGATGATTTGTATTGTAGCAACCTCCATTTTTAAAACTTATATTTTTTTCTTCTACATTATTTTCCCCTAATTACAGCTCGTTAAAAAAATGGGGAAGTGGGAAGACAGGGAAAACTACAAAACTGTTGTTAGCCTTTTTTCCTCATTCCACAAATCATTTTGGCCATTTTATGAACATCTTTGTTAAAGCATCAAGGAGAGGAGGGGGAATGCATTCAACTTTCTATTTACAGATATTTATAAAACTGAAGCTTCAGTCACCTGAAAAGCACTTCTGTACACAGAAATCTAAGTGAAAGTTCCACAAATCCTGGAGACTTGGACTCTATACAAAATCCTGTTTTGGTTTATATGTCTAAGCAATATGATTCAGTGGTAAGACAGCTACCACACAGAGTCTGAATGATTCAGGTGACTGATCAAGGTGACAAAGACTTTACCTTGTTCACTAGTAGAAAACAAGAATAGGCCATTCCATTGTCTGCTGATTTGGAATTAATGCATACACAAGCTGCTAATATGCCTATATAAGGTACTAAGATTAGTCAAGTACTATTTTCATTTTAAGTAACATAGACTTCATAATGCTTTATAAACAAGCTCAACTTGTGCCAAACACAAGCCTTTAAAGCATTCACCTCTATTAATTATGTAATCTGCACAGTCACTTATTTAAGGCAACTGTTTCCATAGCTGTACTACTTCGTGTAGAAATTAAATTAAGTAGAATCATAGCTTGTCCTAATTCCAGCCAGGACAGGGTTAATTTTTGGACTAGCCAGGAGGGGCATGGCCAGGACCCAGAGGTCATTCTATCCCACCTCAAGCCATACACAAGGTGGGAAGGGGATAGGTCCTCTCCAGAGGGTGTGGTGGGGTAGTGCTGGTTCCACATGGCGAGCACTCACATGTCAATCATTCGCCTCTCTCGTACACTCGTTATGAGTATTGTTGCTGTTACTGTTCATTTATTTCATTGCTGTTTCTAGCACATTGTTCTTACCTCAACCTGATCTTTACCTTTTAGGTCTCCAATTCTCCTCTCCATCCCACCACAAGGAGAAGGAGGGAGGAGGGGGATTGAGCAAGCAACATGTGGTTTGGAGTGTTTCAATGAGAACAATAAATTGGGGAATACCATTCCTAAATCATGACATAGCTGAAAAAATGTACTACCTAATATGTCTAAACATCAGATAAACCAATGAAATCATTTAGAGTTGGGAGCATTTTCCTCATATACTTGATGAAAACGCTGAGCCAAAAGCCAAGATTAAGGTGATGCTTTGTAGAAAAAGATTGACAAACGTGAGAAGAAAGTACACTCTATACAGACAACAGTGTTTTAAACTCCTGCTTTTCTAGAAGGGGTCAAAATTCCTCACTCAGTGTCTGCTATACAAGTATCAATCTCAGCACAGATGTAGTACTTTGTTCATATTGCAACAATAGGTATTATAAACAAATTGAGAAACCACACAAAGAGAAATTTTATCCTGTCTGGAAGAAAAACCCAACAATAAGTTTTTGACATTGGCTGACAGGAGTAACTAATGCAATGGTTTTTGTTGCTCCAAACAGGTTTTTACCTTTGCATGATCAATGCGAACCGAAAGCTCTTTAGATGCAAATCCACCAAAAATCAGGCTATGGATGGCTCCTATTCTCGCACAAGCCAGCATACAGTACACTGTCTGTGGAATCATGGGCATGTAGATGACCACACGATCTCCTTTCTTCACACCATGTTTGATCATGACATCAGCTAACTTGGAGACCTGTACTGACAAAACATTCATATTTCAAGTTTCTCCAGATCTGCTGTTGCCCCATAAAAACCCAAATTTCACACAGTAAACAGATGCACGACATTAAAGAGACAAGCCAGTATGATAAAGAAAGCTGATGTAATGTAATAGAGGTTCAATAAATTTAAGCCATTTTTCTTTTTGCAAAAAAACCACAAATATATATTTCTTTTGTAAAATCAAAATGGAAGGAGGCTAACTATTATAGTGAGTACAGCCAAAAAAAAATCAATAGCAATGTCTAGAAAGTTTTTAAATTACACTCTAACCAGTCATTCTTTTAGTCAGGTAACTGTTTATATTTCTCAATTTTAGCTCTTAAGAATGAATGTGAACAGGGCATTTCGTAATACAAGTTCTGTCCTAAGTAGCTAACTTTGAAATACAAATCAATATATAGTAATATTTCCTTTAATACAGCATCATAAACTTCTCAGAATCTGAGATGAGAAACCTTACACCCAGAACCAAAGATAAATACAAATTCAGAGAAATATCTAGATTTAAAAATCCATTTTTGCTCTCATTTTCAGATTTTCATTTTTGCTATGCAGAAACCTGAAGACAGACTACGTACGGCAGCAAAGGACTGGATCGCAAGAAATGCAACAGACTGATCAGCAGCAATGCCTCTGTAATGCCACGAGAAAATATTTACTACTTTCACAGTACACAATATTCTGTCACAAAAGTAGTATTGAAAATTTCATTAGTATCGCAGGATGGACAATTTACCACAAAGTAAGTTGGGTTATAGTGAGCATGGGAGCCTATGACAAGCACTGTGCAGTTGTCCCAACCTGCTTGTTGTGGCATGGAAATGTGGCACCCTCTGAAAGAAACGCTTTCATTTATATTATTTAAAAATTTGAGTTTTCTCTTTTTTAAAGAGTAACTACATTCAGTCCTAGAATCCTGATACATATACTGAAGAGGACATCAACTGCTTTGTATGGAGTAAGGACATCTAAAAACAACCAATACTAAGTTAGCTAAGGTGATGCACTACCCAAGTGAAGAATCATCATGGATCACTGTGCAAATCAAAGGCCCACTACTGGTTTTAACTGCTCTTTTCTACTGTTTTACCTCTTTGCCTAGTATCTCTGCTACTATATTGCTTTTATATATCCATTTCCCACCTTACTGTTTCTCTCTTCAGTGGAAATATATGTTCAGACTTCCAGTAACCTGAGACAGTAACATCCAGAAGCTCCAAAAGCATCTGCTCTCTCTTTGCATTAAATTCACAGCTCATCCACAATCAAACAGCACATTTCTACACTTCTCCCTGAAGATTTAAGAAAATGGAAACACAGAAGCCCCAAGCAGGCACTCTTGCATCAGCAGACACTGCATAAGTTCCATTTTCTGTAAGCATTGCATAAACCCCTGCTGTTATTTTCAACCACAAAAAAGAACATGTTTGTAAGGCAAAGTCATCACCACACCAAGCTGAAAACTCACACAAACTAAAGTATCGATATGATTTGTATAGAACAGATCTCTTATCTTAAATATTACTGATTTTCAAGAGAAAATATCTTTAATGCTAGACTTATTAATACCTATCAATATAATATAAAACTGATATACACTATCAAAACTCAACAAAAACCAAAGCCTGGACATGTACAAAGCTAGAGTTTACTGCCATAACACCAGCATTTACAGTCATTTCTAGGTATAATTGGTGAAAGTAATTGAAAATAAAGATAACAACTCTACTTCCAAAGGTAAACTACTTTTCTATACTTCCTAGTGTGAAAACATTAAAATCTGCAGACACAGAGCTAACATCACCTTCTCTCAAAGACACAAGAAAGCTAATAGTTATCTTCCCTGCTTGTGACTCTCAAGCAGAGGGTTGACAAAAAGGCCAGAGGCAATGAAAATAATATTTAATGAGTACTTTTATAGTCACTGTGTGGATAGTGGGCAATAAATAGTTAAACACAATGGAGAAGTATTATTATTATTATTCATTATCATTATTTCATAAATAATTATTAATAATTATGAAAAAGGAAATGTTTGCCTTGCTTGCTAAAGGAAAAAGACATTATTTAATGATCATAATTAGTAATTTTGTAATAGAAGACTCCAAGTGCCTGTAAACAAGCTATATAACTGGTTCCTGGGTGTAGGAGGGAGACAGTGAAGAGATCTGCATATACTTAAGTAATTTCTATTGAAATCTATCATAGCTTAATTTCATTTAAAGCAGAGCAGGTGTATAGCATACTTCAGACAGAAAATACATGTCAGCTGTGCAAACCCAGTAATCACTTGTCTACACATCATTTCCCCACCCTGAAGAGTGTAATGCCACTGAAGACAACAATCCAATACATACATGGGTATCTATGATTTTCCTTGTGCCCTTTCCCTCATCCTTCTGACAGGCAGGGAACATTTGGGCTACATAATAAAACACTGTCTCTATCTGCAACTATTTGGAAGACAGGGGAACATTGTAAAGCAGGTTTACATTGCACTTAAGATTGATATGGTAGCCCTGAAACATCCAAGCAATCATTCTTTCTATAAAAAAACGGGAGGAGGGAAAAGTGAGTACTGACATTTCATTAAACTGTTAAAAGTCATGAAATCTTCCACTTTGTTACAATGCGCTGTCATTTATGATTTAGACAGTGTAGTGTACTTATCACTCCAAAACAAACATGCTATTTCTCCACTTTTCTTCAAGTTTAAGACTGCTCACTCACTTTAATTTATTTGACACTTCAGTAATAAAATCACTTGAGACCAAATGTTATAATAAGAAACTCAAGTAGGCTTTCAGCTTTGAAGATCAGAGCATAAATTATACTTCTATCAAATGCATGGACCCAGTGAGCATGATTTACTTTTCCCCAGCAACCAAACAAATACTACAGCTGTATTAGCAGCTAAGGTTTCTAAGTAATTCAGTTCTGAAGTCAACTCCGAGCAGTTACTAAAAGCAGTTTTGGTCCATGCCAAAAAAATTCCTCTTAAAAGATACGAAACCAGAAATCCCATTAAAAATGCTCAAAAGAGGAATTCCAAACCTTCCTGGGTTGAACAGTGACTGGGACACACAAGCATAGAATACTTCAATGCAAGCTAAACTCTCCTAGACCTACAAGATCCATGAAAAAAATACAACAGCCTACGTCACTCCCATTTTCAGCAGATCTCTTTGTCACTTTTGTTATCAGGAGTCCAGTAGCCACCAGATTAACTAAATTAAACTTACTGTAGAAGAGTGGACCAGAAAGCTTCAACAGACAAGCTATTCATCTCAAATATTGCCTTTCACATTTATTTGCTTTTGATTAAGAACAAACTGTAGAGAATTCAGAAATAGTGTTTAGATAGGACTCAGCCTCCAGCAAGATTATAATGAACTTCTGAAGGAGTACTGCTACATACCCCAGAAAATTTAAACCAGTTCTTTCATTTGGTTTGGCAATGCTCTGTAAGAAGAAATGTAGATGAAAGGATGTGTATGTCAACCAGCAAAATTTTCTTGCTCTGCACAAATCTGCCATGTCCTAAGACAATTAATACACTTACAGCGACATAAACTTAGGAGACTTAATATAATATAAAGCTTAAAAAGCAGAAAAAAGGCTACTTTTCAAGTTCTTTTAAGAGGAAATTTCTACCAACAAGTTCACTTAAGATAATTTACATTAAAATGTTGCATTACTACACTAAAATAAAACTAGTATTATATGTAATGTATATATACATTGATTTCATATATACACATATATTTGCATATATATTGTGTATATATCAAGTATTGAAGGCAAATGACACAAAAATTGTATATATAAAATTTTAATTATACTTATTATATAAGTATAAATAAAATTAGATAAGGAGCTGGATCCTTTAAAAGTCTTCTGACTTCTTAAAACACCAAAGCTAGTTGTTCCAGCTCCAGCTGTTTTTTTGACATAGTAAAGAAATAGAAAACTGTTAAGGAGTAAATGTTTTCTATATTTTCCCTAAAAGGCAGAATGCATAAAAGGTTTATCATTTCTTTGTAGCTGTATGACTTCCCTTTTCTTGCAACAGTGGAATAAACCCCTCACAAATGGAATTACTGTATTCTGAACCTCATTTCACATTTTAAACCATAGGTTCACATTACTCCAGACACTACATGCATATCTAAAGTACAGCGAGTGTGTTGCATTCAAAGTAATCCATCTTGCACACTGAAACACGTTAAGGAAGAATCCAAGTCTGACTCCAGCATTTCTTTGTACTCAAGTTCAACTGCTATGTGTAACTGGAAGAAAAAAGCCAGCTAAACAAGAGCAGCAGCATGAGGACAAACCTCCAGCTGACAGCCATGAGAGTCAAGAACCTTCAGCAGGGCAGGCTCCAAACACCCATAGTGGCAACAGCCCATGGTGAGGCACGGAGTAAATCTGAGTGGGTTGATGCAGAACTGGATATTCACAACCTCAGCAGGGGTAAGCTACCTCAGCCAACAGGGAAGTCAAAATCCACAGACCTTCCAGACAGAAGAGCCACCGGCACTCCCATGACAGCCTGCATAGGGGCAGGTGATGCAGCTTTCTTTAGAGTTCCCCCAGTTAAATTTCATTTGGGCTTACACTGAGTTATGTGCAGCCATAGCCAAGGTACACATTTCATTTCCATGGAACTGTATTTTTGCTCATCACAGCCACTGTCAAGAGATTTGACTAATGCTATGCTTAACCTTTTAAATAAGATCTGTTAGGGGAAAAGAAAATGAAATCAAATGCAGACAAGTTAAAAATTTAACCAACCAGGTAAAAAAATCTATTAAACTGTAAAAGAAAAAGAGGAAATAGAGGAAGTTCAAAACCTATTGAATGCAGTATAGTTTGGAAGACGTAGTAAAGCTTATAAATCAACACTGAGCATAGCAGGAGTAAACTAGGGAGGTAGACCATTTCTACCTCTCTGATATCTACCTACTGTGCAATATTTACTGCCCCTTGTCATTAACAAGGTTATTCTGAAACATACCTGTTCCAGAAGTTCCTTATATGTTATTTTCTCTTTGGTATTTGTTACAGGACTGTCATAAATAATGGCAATTTGGTCTCCTCGTCCATTCTCAACATGACGATCTACAGCATTGTAACAGATATTCAGCTCTCCACCTACAAACCTAAAAAACAAGTTTTAAGTATGTAATAGACAGCCTTCCAAGAGGAAACTTTTTCTTTTTTTTTTTTTTTTTTTTTAAAGCATTTTGTGTTTTTCATTTAAGGAATGAGAGCATCCAATTAAAACATAGCTCTTAAAACATTATACTCACTTCAGGAAGTAATTTTTTATTCTATAACCTCATGATTGACTCAACAAGCTAAATACGACTATTAGTGAAAATAAAGAAGTTAAAGTACTGTATCTTAATTGACTTAACTAACAATCTGCTACACTTGGTCTTGGTTTAACTTAATTTGCATTAATTACTCTGATTTTTATATCTATGGTATCACAGAAAAAGCATAAATTCACATAAAATAATTCAGCATGACAAAAATATGGTATTATTCTACTTTGTAAAGTGCACACATACCGTTTTCAAGGAGAACAGGTTCAGGACTCAAAATAGTCTTATTAATCTCTTGGCAATAACAGTTAAGCATCTATAGCTAAATGAAAGTGACCCAAACATTTATAAGATCATATGATTTTAATGCATTTGACAACACTAATTACATCAGTGACTCAAATTTTCTGTGAAGCGCTGAGTCATGGCCTCTTCAATACCTAGACATTTACAGAAAATTCTTATATTCCAATTAAAGAAAAAAATTTCACAAACTTAGGTTACACTTTTATTGTCAGATCACACAGAAAAAGAAAATTCATGTGCAACATAATCCTCAAAGTACAAAAATACAGAAGGTACCAGATACAAAGACAATTCTACTTACTGGAAGACGACACAATACATAAAAGTTAAAGTTCACACTAAATGATGCCCTTTCTGTTTGTTTTTCTATCTGCACGTACCTCTCTGCAGCAAAAATAGCAATATGCAGAAAATACACAACTGAGAGTTTCCAGAAGGTTCTATGGGGACAACTGTAGAGTGATAACATACTGTCATAATGCAACTAGAAATAACAGATGGCCTAAAGTAACCCATTACTAGTTAAAAAAATATTTCCTTCTTCACTTTTCCTGTTTAGTAAAGGACTGCTCTAAAACAGGTTATTTTATATATTACTCTTATATCCATACATACAGATGCCATGGGACAGTTTTTATTGTCCAAAAATGGCAATTACAAAATTAAAACCAGTTAGGACATTTAGGATGCAGCAATCTTACTGCAACTCCTTAACAATGACATTAATACGAAGAGAGTGGGGGACCATGAAAGTCACAAACCATTCTGTACTACAAAACCCCTCCCCTAAAAGGAAAACCACATGAACAATAAAGGACCTGGAATTGGTCCTTTATTGTTCATGTGGTTTTCCTTTTAGGGGAAGGGGGGGTAATACAGAGAAAGGGGAAGTAATACAGAGAAACTGTATTACTGTCATAAAAGTTGTGTAAGATTCAGATTTTTATATCAAATCACTGTAGGATGAGATAAGCAAGGGAACACAGTACCTGGGCTATGCATATTCACTTAAAAATGGTCAAAACATGAGTAGGCATGAGAGCTTTGATTCTTCTAAAGATACATGGCAACACCAACATAAATTTTTAGCAATCACTTACAAAGAAGTGTGTGAAAGAGATATAACTGTGGTTTAATAAAAAACCAAGACTATCTGGAAGGTGTGATGAGAACTTTGCTACCCTGTTCAGAAGGAAAGAGGTTCTGATGGGACCAGAAAAGCGGAGATGCAACTACCATAACTGCAAGAATTTGGGTTTCCTACTGTCACCCAAGGACACGCTCAAATTCTGGCTGACAAATAAAAGCTGCGTGGCTTTGAAGAGCTGCCCTGTGCTGATGCAAGTTTCTGTTCCAGTGATTCTTATAGAGATGAGCACCTGTGAGGAACTTTGATTTGCACACTTCCAGCTGAAAAGAAAAAGCAGCCTTAAACCAGGACCCTTGCTATAAGGACATCAATGAGATGCTTCTATTTCAAACAGTGGTCTAGAATCAGAAAGAAAATATTCGAATAGACTGCAGAAAGATCAGAAGTGGATCTGAAGGATGTTTGCAAGAACTGCCAGTAAGTCTTGCCATAATAAGCAGGACTGTAAAATGCTAATCTGTTGCTAACCAGATAATTATCTCAACGCATATTACCGAGTCCAAGTCTGAAGAACCTTATTGTATCCTGTGTTCCTAATACTGACAATTTAATAACATAAAACAAATGGAGCAGAGAAAGAGTCAAACAAATAGAGTACACAGTAACAACTCTAACACATCAGAGAAACTACATTCAGCTCACTAGCAGTCTCTTTGAAATGATTCTCTACTGTCCAATGGTGTTATGGTGGAAAAAAAATGACAGGGTTCTTCCAGTCAAAAAATCACAAAACCTTTAATTGGCTATAGTACCAAAACAGCTTGCACCACAGCAACATTTTAAACCGATATTCTGACAATACCTACCTATCCTTCTAATGCCTTTTTTCCCCCATACATCCATGAAAGCAGCAGCCTTTGATAATCCACATTACATCAGATAACTTAGGCCAAATAAGGCATCTTCTTAATATTTTGAGTCTGATTACCTACAGCAGGACTCTCTTGAACCTCTTTGCTTACAGCAGTCACTTAGGACATACGGGCTCTTTGTGACTGAGGTTCAACACCTCTCATCTAGCCCCAGCCCTGAGGTCTCTCAAAGTTTGTTGTTTCACAAACAGGAATCTCAAGCATGTGCACTTGCCTCTTAAACCATACTTTAAAATTACTACTTTATATTAACATTTAAGGAGTCGAAATAGAAGAGGGCTGATCCTCATGTTTTACCCTTGGCAAGTCAGTTAGGTCTTCCACACAAGGCTCCCAATACATGCAGCTTAACATCTACCATATATGGCCTGGAAATATTTTTTATTGCATTTGGTATTATTTTGGATGTGAAAACAGCCTACTTGATAGTAATAAGTATAACATTGAAGAAGGCAACACAGAATTGTGCCTCAATTCACTTCACTCAAATACTCAAAAGTTATCCCTTAATTTCAAAGACTATCTGCGATCCTAAGAATCAAAACAGTTGCATTCAGAGACAATTTTTAGTCTGCATGTATGGCGAAGGAAGGAAGCATGAAAGGAGGGAAATACTCTGAATAAAGATGGCATATCTGCAAAAGGAAAAACTGCATTAATATTATTTTGCACCACTTTTTTTTAAAAAAAGTATATCAATAAAATTCTTTCATGCTATGCAGGGTACATATACTTCTCCAAGCTAGGTTCCCAGGGATCAAGTAGATTTTATTTTTTTAAATTTTTCAGATGAAATGAGAACAGAAGCGGAATAAAATGTTAGACAATATTAGATAATGTGAGATATTATTACATAAATTGATCCTGTCACAGTTTTAGAAGTGTAAGCAATATTTGAATAGCAATCTGGGCAACATTTCCAAAATTCAAAGGGGATTATATATTGCACTTAGCAGCAGAGAAAAAAGATATATTGCAAAATTGCCCTCTGCCTACACACATTAGGGAAAACTGTTTCCACATTCATAAATAAATACTTGTTTTAACCCTCTTTACTGGGATTCCACAAGATTTCAAAATAATCTGTTCAAGTGTTTCACTAACTTCAGCATTAAAAAGATTTTTCTCTCTAACATCTAAAGACTATGTTTCCCATGTTGCAGTTTAAGACTTCCACTTTTGACCTGCTCAAAGCCAACTCGAGGAAGTTTTTCCTTCAACTTCTTTCCCAAATTCTGTGTGTTTTAAAACCCAGGTCTCCCTTTTGGCTTTTACACCAAAAAATTTCAAACAATTCCTTCATCCTTTTCTTGACCAACAGTGTTTCTTAGTTCTTATCATTTTTCATGTAGGTAAAACCAGATATTTTGTGCTATATCAGCCACTGATGCAGTTTAGAACAGTATCTGGGATTACTGATTAAAAAAAACAAGTAAGGGGATGGTGACACCGATCACTTACTTTCTGGAAATCATTTTGCATTCCACTGACATAATACTGGTATTTCCAATGGCAGAGAGTGAAGAAAACACACTGGGGCATGTTGCGTGTTTCTTTCATGCTCTTACAGTATTTAGAGAGGAAGAATTGCCTTATGCCTACATTTTAAATACAGTGACAGCCTCCTTCAACTTCTTCTAATGAACTTCTTCTAATTCAACTTCTTTACTTCAACTGAAGTAAATTACATTAGAAAATATATGAAAAGCATCTGTTCCTGTAAGTCTCAGGTTTTGCAACCAAAAGCAAAGATACTGGAAAAAAATATACATATATTTTCAATTGACCTAATAAAATGTCTCCAAAAGAGGAAACAAATTCTAACTCAAGAAGCACATACATGAACTTCTTAATGCTATTTTTCAGGTCTCCACAAACAGCTTCCAAGGTAAACCTCTGACCCAGAACTCCATCTTTACCCTGTTAAGCCAGCAGGCCATGTTTTCGTTTGGAAGCCTGGTCTCTTTCTCAGCTGAGTTCCATTGTCTGTTTTCTCTTCAGCCTGTCCTATGAAAGACCCTCTTCTATGTTCTCTCTCTCTTATATTCAGTCAAAATACTTGCCCATCTGTCACCCTGCTGAGCACACTGACTGCTGGTAACCATTTGGGACTTCAGAGGCATTAAAGTACAACATTCTATCACATACAGCTTGTTATCACTTCAAGTGAATTTTTAAAAAGAAATAAAGCTGCATGATGCACATTAAGACATTTGTTTGCACAAATCTGAATTGCTTGAAGTTTTATTATCCATAGAGCAACAGGTATCTGGCATGCAAGCAACTACAGCCTGATGTTGAGTCTTCAGATGCGCATCTTTGTATAATGCCACAGAATCACAGACTGGCTTGAGGTTGGAAGGGAAATCTGGAGGGCATCTGCTCAGGCAGGTCTGTGGCATCCCATCCTTAAGGGGAGGGCAGAACCTAGGATTCATAAATGCTCATGGTCAAAAAAAATGGCAAAGGTCACTGGGTCTGCAAAAACTTAGGAAGTTTTATTAGTCAATTCCACACACTTTGCATGGAAATTGGTATAACTTAGTCCCTCATACCCTAGTATAAGCACATGGCAGTGGGTTTTGGATAAAGGTAGGGTGAAAGGTAAAAGAGAGACATTAAATAAAGAGGGGGGAGAGAAAGAATACAAGAAAGAAAATGAGATCACCAGTCCTGGCTCCAGTGTTGATCCAGCTGATGGGCTGTCCAAGGACCTAAGGCACACAAGCACCTGGGCTTTGTTGGGGGTACCATTTTATAGACAAGTTTCTTGCTTTCTATGCAAATTAGTTATCATGCATGGTCCATTCCTCCAGACCTTTCTGAAAATGGGTAAGAGGGCTTCAGCAGCCTTTGGTGGTCCTGATGCCCCCTACAGTCCATGCCCCCTTCTCAACCTTCTTCCTGCCTCGTACCATCTTGTGCTTATCTCCAGGAGCTAGAACAAGGACATTTGTCCCAGAAAAGTGCTGTCCTACTTTTGTATGGTCCCCTTCTCCAGCTACATCCTGTTCTTTCTCACAGTATTGTTATTACCAACAATCCTTGGTTGGCTCCACAGCTATCTGGCTGTGGGTGTTTGAGACATACACATTAACACCCTTATCTTCTAGGCTTCTACAAGGACAGCCTGGAGTCAGTAGACCAGGACCAAGTCCAGATGGCAGTTTAATATCTCCAAAAATGGAGATCCCACAACCAGCTCTGTGTCAGCGCTGGACATCACTGAAAATAGTCTGGCTCTGTCTTCTGTATAACCTCCCTTTAAGTATTTGCCCACATAAAAAAAGATAATTTCAGTTTCTGCATCCACAGAGGAAAAAAGATGCAAGTCAAAAAGTGAGGCTAGAAAAGAGTTTGGAAGACAAGTCTGACTTCAGACCATGAAATGTCCATTTTTCCCTCTCAAAAGGCCAAATAACTTCCACCTGAGAATTAAAAATGCTTTACAAACACCTAACCGTGATACCTTCAGCAAGCAAGCTTATCCTGCTCAGCAAATCAAACCACACTTTGAAAGGGTTAAAATCATTATACTTGGGCATGCTTGGGTATACTGAAGCTAGAATAAGATACATTGTAACCAATGTAGAAGCTAGCTGAATAACTTGGTAAAAGGGAACAAACCTTGCAGAAATAAACGACAAAGTTTGCTAAAACCAGTAGAGAAATTGCTGAAACAGCTATCAAGAGACTGCGCATGCCTAGGAAAGAAAGGTGAAAAGTGCAAAGCAAAGAAGAAGATGCAGCCTTCATCAAATGACCACCGAGCCTTCCTCAGCGTGACCACCAGGGAGCACTGCACCTGCACTCCCCGCATATGCTAATGATAATAACGAGTTCTAAGAAATAGTTTGCATAACCACACCTTTTCTAGGGAAAACGATGAATATGCATAAATTGCAACCATGTATTGTAAACTGCTGTATGCCTGGTGTGTGCATGCTCAGAGGAGCGATCCACGCACACCCAGCGCGCTGAATAAAGCAAATACCCACCTCTTGGACTTTGTCTCGGCAGCATCTCTTGGCCCGGTTTGGGGCGAATCACCTTGTTTGACAGAACCTGATAGCAAAACTATGTTCATTTGCATATATAATATTCTCATTCCTTAGTTCTTCAAAAGTAACCACTGTACCGATTTCATTATGTTTGGGAATGCCACAGTCAATGAGCTTTACTGGTCTTTAATCACAGGAGCACAGAACCAATTAGGTTGGAAAAGACCTTAAGATCATCAAGTCCAACCATTTAACCCAGCACTGCCAAGTCCACCACTACATCTCGTCCCTAAGTGCCACATCTACACATCTTTTAAATACCTCCAGGTTTAGCAATTGCTTTACTTTGCGGGGCAGCCTGTTCTAATGCTTAACAACCTTTTCAGTGAGGAAGTTTTTCCTGATATGCAATATTCCTAATATCCAATATTTCTAATATCTAAAGCTCCTCTGGTGCAATTTGAGGCCATTCCCTCTCAAGGTCCTGTCACTTCCTACTTGCAAGAAGAGGCCAACCCCCATCTGGCTACAACTTCCTTTTAGGTAGTTATAGAGAGCAATAAGGTTTCCCCTGAGCTTCTTTTTCTCCAGGCTAAACAACCCCAGCTCCCTCTGCTGCTCCTCATAGGACTTGTTTTCTAGACTCTTGTCTAGACCCTAATTGTGCGGGAAGTCCTACCTGGACGTTCTGAATAGTGCCATGACCTTGAGATCAAAGTCTCAAGAACCCTATCTATCCATTTTAGAACTTCTGGTTGTTACACAGCCCATCATGGCTGGGCGTTGCTTATAATTTAGTTTAAGACACACAAATTTTCACTACTAGAGGTGCCAAGCAATGATATTAGACACATATACGAAATCAAGCTCCACTCCACTGGTTCTGTATCTTTTAATTTGTACAGATTTGAGAATGATTAATATTTAAAATTATACTTCTAGAATTATTAGCATTTTTCATCAAAAACAAACCAGAAAAATACAAAAAGGGCAAAGAACATTGATGTACCAAACAAAGATGACCCCTATCCTACACCGTCTTTTATAGTCTGCATCAGCTTCTTCTTGAGAAAAGATCAAAAAGCATGATGTAAACTTGTTGAAAAGGAGGCAAAGTGGTAAACAAAATTTTAACAGTAAACTACCTTTGAGGAAGTATTGAAAATCCTATCCAGTAATTTATAAGAAGGATATCATATTCTGTCTTAGGGTAGTTCACCATTCACTGATGAAGATTTATATTACAATGCTAATGCCTTTGCCAAACATTTCCTTAACCACAACATCTACATTATGACCTACTCAGACAGTATCTGAGATTAAACAATCCCGAGAGCCACAGTTTTTATACAGCTGTGTTTTCATACACCTGCCTCCCCTAGCACCTGAAGCCGGGTTTCGATATTTACGGCAATTTGTTGCCAATTCAGACCCAAAAAGGGTTGGACAGGGGAGCATCAGCAGCATTCATCTGCATCATCCAGCCACACATGGACTCACACACGCACATGTCATGCTTGCCAGAGTGCACGCTAACACGCCCTCACCCCAACACACTCATCCATGCTGCTTAACTTAATCATTAAGTTTAACCAGGTGTAATCATTTAACTCCTTCAAGCTCCGCAGCCGTCTCCTCCATCAGCGATGGCACACCAACAATCCCAGAAAGATGCTGGGATAGTTCTGTGGTGAGCACATGACCCCCAACCCAGCACAGCCGCAGCAGCCCCCTGGGCAGGCAGCCCTCCCTCCCCGCTACAGCCGAGCTGTGCTGCTCCGGCCCCGGCCGTGCCCGGCCTCCGCACCGCACCGGGGGCACTCGGGTACCCACCAAGAGGCACTCCCCAGGCTGCTCCTCTCCAGGGTCCGGACCCAGGGTTTGTACCACTGGATCTGCTCGGCGACTTCTCCCCAGACCTTCTCGGGCTCCGCCAGGCAGGACCGAAAAACTTCCTCGTACTTGCCCAGCGCCCGGGAAGAGGCGGCGCGGCCGCCGGGCGGCGGGCGGGGAGCAGCGGCGGGCCGGGCCGGGAGCGGGACCCCCGCGCAGGACCGGCCCGGCCGTCGCCAGGCACCGCCGCCCCGGCCTGCTGTCGCCCCACTGAGTTTTGGCAGTGCCGCCAGCCTGCCCAGGAAAACCATTTTCCGCGGCCTTCACGGGAGAGGGGCCGCACGGCTTCGCTAAAGCTCTAAAACACCGTCGGCCAGCACAGGACGGAACGGCAACGGCTCCCGGGGGCCGGCGGGGCACGGGGAGACTGCCCCCGGGCGGGCCGGGCCGAACTGCCCCGCCCGCGCCCCGGCCCTGCCCCCGGCTGCCACCGCCCCTCGGAGCTCCCGGGAAGCGACTGGAGCAGGGCACTGAAGGTCGCTTCAGCTGTTGCAGCAGCCGCGCCTCGCGGGCCGGGGGCGGCCGTGGCGGGGCGCCCGGAGCCGTCAGCGCTTGGCAGCGACCGAAGGCGGGGGAGAGACTGAACAAGGAGAGACCGACACCTCAAAGTATTTGTGACTTACAGGTCTGCGTGACACGTAGCCGGAGTACTCCTCAAGTATTTATTTTGAAAGAAATTCTTGCTTTGAGAAACTTCCCAGTGATAAAATGAGGCATATTGTTTGTGCCAAAGGAAAAAGAAAAAAGTTCATTCTGCTTTCCAGAAGATCTCCATCATCTGTAGTGGATCTTCTGTTTTGCTTACTATGGTGTACAATTAGAAATCCTTCCCGAGTTTCAGTGGTAATGTTTCTGAGTATTATAATGCACAAGTTAGCTAAGACACACACCAGCTTCAAATGTTATTTTATTGCTTATGAAATTATTTTAGTGCTTTAATAGGTCTATCCATTAGAGGTTTCTCAGGATATTCTTCTGCAATCACATTATAAAAATGTCGTATGGCAAAGAGGCACTCTGTAATGTGTTTTATATTCGTTATCAATTTAGGCACCTGTTTCCTGATTGTTGTTGAGTTGGTGCAATAAGAACATAACAATGTATCACATTTCAGGTAAAGGAATAAGGGAATGAAGGAAAAATAGACTGTTTACCCACAGTAGGTTTAATACATTAAATCAGTGTATTATCCTGGCTCAAAATACATGTGGGGTGGAGTTCAAGTTCATCAGAAGTTTTAGGTCATCTTCAAAATCCTTAATCATCTTTCAGCATAAAGACTGATTGCTGCTTTTGTTTCTGAGGCCTATATAATTAGCTCGCAGAGTTCCCCCTGGCTTGCAGAGGCTGTTGCTTTGCCCGGTGCTGTGTGAACTACCCATCCTGTGCTGCACTGCAGTTCACCTCACTCTCCTCCCCGTCTGTGACGCAATCCCATTATGAATTACTACCGCCCTAAGTAACATAATGGGATTTCCAAAAATGTTCAATTTAAGAATCAGAGACTTATTTCTTAAAAAGAAGTTAAAACCCAAAAAACCTCAAATACCTGAAGGACTAAGTGGATATTTTATAAAAGGTTCCCTACTGCTACAGCATGCCAACAAAGCAAGAAAATAAAAAATACAATTAAAAAAAAAAAGTACTTGTTCTCAAATATAATAATTTTATTATTTTGCCCATACTTTCATCACTTTGACAGGACTTTTGCTCTCAACAGAGTTTGGTAGACAAAGTTTTAAAATAAATGAAGAATAAAGAGGAGCTTGCAGATACTGTAAACACTATTGACACCATGACAAACCTGAAATCAGATATCGCTGCTGGATGCTCAGTAGTGCATGCCTTGTACAAATAAGCCTGAAGAAAGCTTCCCAGTCAGGTCACACATAGTTGATCTTAGCATTTTAAAAATATCCCCAGAATTATATTTTTTATTTCCTATCTTTATAATGGATAGGCAATTTTTGACTTAAAAGAACAATTCTGATTGAAAATTATTATGGAATCACAATTAATTTTTTTGTGTGCCCGCTCAGAAATCATCACACACAGCCTTAGACTGGTGTTCACAATCCCACTGTGTGGCTGAGTCCAGTGCAGTGACTGTCTACCAGAGGTGTGCAACTGGTAGACTTAACAAGAGGCATCAGTGCCTCAGCCCAATCTGTGAATCCCACTTCCCCAAATCAGACTGTTTGAGTTATGTCCACTCCCAAGGAGCAACCTTTCATACTAATTGCCTTACAAGCTACCTTCTTTGGATCACTGACGCTGGGATCAATGCCCATCCAGTTAGGAAAAGACCTATAGCAATTGCATGCAGCTAGCCTCTGGGTGGTGATAGCAATCTGTCTCTGAGCTGGAACAACATCTCCCTTTTCCCTAAAGGGGAGAAAACTGTGGAGGCCAGGCAAGTTAAAACATTTAAGTGTATGTAACAGGCTAGTTATAGGCACTAAATCTGAATGAAGTGTCCTGAGCTTTAAACACCTAATATTTTGTATGTGGTGATGCCTAATATTTCTTGTGGTGTTGAAAACCAATGCTAACTGTTTTTCAACTCTGTTCATAGCGTGTTTAATGTGAGGATATAAATATTAAGCAAAGGAAATCCCTCTGCAACAGTAAATGTTCTGGTATTCATTTTGAATGTATGTCCTACTAGAAATGCCGTGCTAGAGGTGTAGGGGATAGAAGCGAACTTAATCGGAACAAGAAGTGCATTGAATTCTTATTTTAGCTAAAATCCTACTGATGGAATGTCTCCTGAAGGAATGTTTCTAATGAGTATCTGTGGAAAATACTTCCTTAATTAAACTCATCACACCTCATATAGATAGCTAAGAAGGTAAAGAAGGGATTGCCAGTTCTCCCAACTGCACGTTATTAATTTAAGCTTCACTTACAAATGCCTTTATAGCAGATTTCTGAACTGACGAGTTTTCCCTCTAAGGACTTTATTTCTCTTTTGCAAAATGTGATATTCCTGAAATTCACACTCAACAAAGAATTCTGAAGTAATGTCAAGTGATGTGTGTAGCAATTACCCTTGTAGCTGTAGAGGTTCTTGAAAGACATATGTATGTTTCTAGGCATATATCTGGCAAAGACCAAACTATGAAACATGGCCTGGTACTTCTTCAGTTGCAAAAAAATCTTATCTGAAGCCTTTGTTTTGTTTAAATGTCATGGGTTGAACCTGAGTTGATGGACAGATCTTTCAACCAATTGCACTTCCCAAAATTTACATATTTAAGCCAGTGGAGACACAGGAACTGCTTTTTTTTTTTTTTTTTTTTGTTTTAGCTAGACTTCCAGCTTAAGTCTAGTAAAAAAAAATTNGCCTCCCAGCAGGTGCGGGCCCCAGCTCTGGGGGAGCCCCCTCGGGGTTGTGGGCAGCTGGGGAACAGCCATTGCTGCATAACCAAAACCAGCTGGGGCAACTGCTGAGGAACCCCCCATGCCCACGTGGCCGCGCAGATCCGGCGGAAGATGATAAAACTTTTCTGCAACTAACTCAGCTTGTATTGAACTGTAAAATAACATTGGGTAATGAGCACCATAAAGGGAGCGAGGCTTTCTCCATCGTAAAGCCCGAAGAAACAAAGATTGTTCATCATCATGGCATCTTCAGGTTTGGGGATAAGGAGAAAGTGAGTGAGGCTGAAGATGGCGGTGGGGAAGAGAGGGCGGAGTCGCGCTTTCCCGCTCGTAGCTTGAACCTGCTTTTTGCAGACCGTGGTAAAGACTGTAATATCACAAACTGGTTTTTTTCTCTTTAATCCATTTAAAGACATGGGGGGATGAGAATTCTGTGTGCAGCCTGCAAGAGAAACAAAGGCTGTTAGCTGGTGCAGTTTGGGAAACCATGAGATGCAAAAGAGACCTCTATTTCCTCAAATAATAGAGAGAGACTTTTAAGAATTGTGAATGCTGACCAAATCCCATGTTTTGTTATTATTTGTGCTGGAGGAAGTAGGAGGGGGGTGCTGGAGAAAAAGGGGATTTTTGTCTTAATCTCTTATTTCTTTTTACTCTTAACTCTGTTACTAATAAACTTTTTTTCATATTCTTTAAGTTTGAGCCTGCTTTGCATTTCTTCAAATCTCCTATCTCACAGAAAGTAAGAGATGTGAACTAAACCACTACATTTAATTGGTGTTTCTGCCCAGTTTACAAACCAAACCCACTACATCAAAAAAGCTTTTTTCCCTGCAGCTGCATCCTTTAGCGTAAGCCACGTGTGTTTGAAGATACATATATCTTGAAAACAGATTAGCAGAAAAGTATTACAAATATCATTTCCTGTATATTAAATGCTTTGACTGTCCTAGTGCACAATACTCTGGTAATTCAAATTTCAGTTAGAGACCTTTTATAAGCACAAACTAAAACTGTAGTTAGAGAATTAGTATGTATGTTAAATTACTTTGCTATGGTTCTGTACCACAACTGTGGTACACAAGTTCTGTGTACAACTTTTAGGCTGTATCTGTCTCAAAACACTGCTAGTCTTGTAAGAATAAGTTTCAGAGTTCTCTGTATCACATATCCTAAAAATAAAAGCAGTCACAGTTTCCTAAAATATGCAGTAGTGTGCAGAGTTAAGTTCAAGCCAAAATAAACTTTTCTGTTTTCATGAAAGGTGATGCAAATAGTATCAGTAACCACCACTTTCTAAGGCACATAAGTAGATATAATTATTATTCCAGTTTAATATCCAGTCTTTGAATAGTAAACATGTCACAGCTTTTTTTGAAATCTATTAAAACTCTTGTACCAAATTCTAAATAATTAAATTATTGCTGGAAAAAAACATATGTCCGTGGTTACTCACCCCTCTGCCCACTGAAGTGCTGGGAATTCATGACCTTCTGTTTATTTCTGTCTCTGGAAATGAGTGTTTGGGGTGCTGGGAGATGAGTGATGAGGACTTATAAAAATGCCAAAATATCTGTTTCTGCAGGCAGAAGCCCTTTTTACGGACTTCTGGAAAGTGCTGAAATCAAAGTCTGACTCAATCCATGTGAAAATGAGTTAGAGATCCTCTGGATTGAAAATGTGATTCTAGTTTCAATTATTACTGATGTTATCACTTGGTTACTCCCTGAGGAGGTCTTACACTTCAGGACAGCCTGCATTTCATTCATTTTTTTCCCAGATCTAAGTTCTGTTTCTGAAAGTATCTTGGGCTTTAGAAATGTGAGAAACAAAACCAGATAGATAATCTAAAGATTTCTTAATTTAAAAGCAAACCAAAACACAAACCAGCTAAAAAACTAAAAACAAAACCAAACAAACCAGCTAAAAACAAACAGAAAACAAGACCAAAGGACCAGATAAAAAAAACAACCCCACATTATGTCACCTAACAAATCAAGGCCATGAAAGCAAAATACTTCATGCAAAAGCAAAATTTATGATAAGTTCTTCAGTATTTAGGCATGCTAGTGGAAAGAGTCCATGGTAAATTCCATGTAGAATTTTAGCTTCTGCTTTGCATTTCTGCTGCTGGGGATTTAAATTACAAACTTGATTTGATGTTTTTATTTTACTTAATTTTTATGAAAACTGTCATTGAACTTTGATTTTTAGGTAATCCATGTCCCTGAGCTGCCCAGTGTCCTGAAAGTGCCAATTATTGATTATTTGTCTCAACAAGAATAAAATCTGCTGTTTTATCCAAAGCTATTCCCATTTCTTTCATAAGCCTCTACCACTGTTTTCCAGATGACTACACCAGAGCCATCACAGGCAAAAGGACTGTTATTACAAAACTTTCAAAATTCAATATATATTCTTTGAAGGGGACAAAAGGACTTCAGGCACTAACATTCTTATTGATGTTTCTTTTGAACTTGATAACAAAAATAACCATGGATTAAACAACTTTCTTTTTTTTTTTTTACCCAGAAAGTTGTCTTTTTCATAGAACTACAAAAAATTTCATTAACCCTCAATCTAAGTGTTAATGTCAGTATTGCCATAAAAGTAATTTTTAAATTACTTGTTATATAAATAGGTCTTATGAGCAACACTTTCTAAAATAGAGAATACAGCCCAAGAAGTATGAAGACATTAGCCAGTATGGGAAGAACTCTATGCTTAAAAATTATAATGACTGTAAGTCCAATCTTCAACCTCCAATAACTAAGATAAAACAGGAAAGCTGATTTTTCTCAGAATATCCAGGCTTGACTAGATCAAAGGTACAGTGATTCTGTTTTCTGTCTTGGAGGGATGAGGAGGGTGAGGGCAGATGTATCTTGCATGCAGGTAAAGAAGATAATTTAAAAAAAAAAAAAAAAAACAAACCCAAAACCACGTATGCTTAGGATTTTCAAAACAATACCTAAAACCTAGTACTGAGCTGCTTTCACACTCAAAGCTCTGCATTTCACATGAGAGGTCTGGGTGCACAAAGAGTGCAGAGCTTACATTATTGGCTGGGCTAAAGATTCATCAGACACTCCCAGGAGCGCAGAGTTAGTTGGCACAGCTTAAGTATTTATCTCGGTTTTTGTCACATCCCTTTGCAAGAAGCTGTCAGTCATATTGCCAGGGCAGCAGACTCGGCTAGGAGCCTGGCCCATAGCCATTTATCATAGCAGCATGTACTGAAAGGCCTCTTTTTGTATAACTGACATCAACTTAATCTGCTCAATTTCTGCTTATGTCCTGAAGTTTCATTCTTGCAATCCCATTCTCAACAGTTGCTGGATTTTGTTCTTGTGACATATGTCATGATCCTTATTCCACTGCAGGACTATTCACTATATGACAAGAGTTAATATTCAAACACTGTGGTGATGTGTCGGTTTAGTTCATCTGCAGAATTGTCTTGCAAACAAACAAGAAATTGACACCTAAATTGACTAAGTGCAATTTTAATAACATATTTCATTACAACTTTCTTTTATTCTGTGTGCTATATTTTTAAGCATGCAGGATCATCCAGAGCCATACAACAAATAATTCTGTGAATTTTTTGAATGATCCCACTTTTGAGTGGCTCCGACTGCTAAAGAATGGCTTGAAATTTCACAGTAGCTTAGGGAAGAAATAGTAACTGTCACTCCGTTTGCCCCAAATAACATCAGCAATAATCTCTGAAAATAGCTTTTTCTATAGCTCATCTTGCAAATTAGCATGTCACAGGATTCCTGAAGAATCTAAATAAGAAAAATAGGCATGAATTCAGGCCCAAGAATCATTGTATAAAGCAGAAAAACTCTTAGTGGTAAGCCAGCATCAAAACTGTGTGCCCAAATACATTCAGTTAAACATTCAAGTCCACATTTTCTCATGGACTCATTCTTTTAGGGCGCTGAACTAGGCTGCCAGAAGTTTACTTTTGCACCCTCAGAAATCCAATTCCAGAATTAAATTGCTATAGTGATTTTAGATTGCAAGGTAAAATTTTTTACTCATTAAATTTGGGCCAAAAATCATTGGTTAGAGCAGAGGCTACACGCCCACCCCCAAGATACTACTTTTTTATTAATTTAGAGTCTCAATAGTTATTTTCACCAGTGAAAAATGAATACAGCAGATTCACGGAGACTAACCCAACTTTTCATGCATTAAGGAGAAATTCAAGGTCAAAGGCAGTGAAGAACCTTCTGCCATCAGATAACCTCTGGAAGCTCTATGGAACTGGAAAAAGACAGGAAAACCAATTTCTCTGTTAGAGCAGTGGTATTGAAGTGGGTTTCAATGAGGCAGACATACCAAATTGAAACCTGGTCATTTGCCTTATCATTTCTTTCCTATTTTTCTTCTCCAAGCACCCTGAAGTTTACTCAAAGTAGCTATGTGGTTCTGCTTTTTAAGGGTCAAAGGAAGGAATTTCAACATGCACACCGCATGTTCAAATATTTGCTCACTTCTGTTAAGGGAAAGCAGTGAATGACTTCTGTGTATGTGTTTTAGGTAGTGTACAATATTTGATCTTCAGGATTTATTTTTCAGTAATAGCTTTAGGGGGCTTATACTCAATATTTCTGCTCACTGGAGTAGCTGGATTACTTATAAACCTATAAGGCATTCATCTGGTTCTTCCTCAGTTATCCAGTGTGTTTATTTGGAATTATCTAACAAATGATATTTTATTGTGAAATTTAATAGCAGAGGCTAAATTTCCCTTTTTTTTTTTTTGAAGGTATAGCTCTCTAGTGAGAGAGCCATGTAGTTGTTACCACAGCCTTTCAGAAGACTGAATTCATGAATATTTGCGTGAAATGTTTAGATATTCTTTACAGAGGACAGCTTATTCATCCAATATGAGCCTGGGAATTTGTTGTAATTTTAGAACCAAGTCTTATGGGCTACACCCAAACAGATTGTTTTATTGGGTGTCAAACCCCAAAGAGCCCATTTAAATTGTTGTGTCTATGTATGATGGTCTCTAGAAACTAGACTCGAAAGTCTGATTTCTTGGCCTCTGGGAATATTATGCTAGTAAAACCAACGTCCAGGCTTTACATCTCATGATGAATGTAAGAAAATTCTCAAGTAAAAGCTGAGTCTTTACTTTTCCAATAGACTTGGGTTTCATCTCATAAAAATTTTACATGGCCTCATTAACAGCTGAAAATGATTTTTATATGCAGTTAATGCTTTGATATTTAAAAAAAAGTCTCTTGTAAAAAACCACCCTGAAGGATGCCTCTCCCTCTGTGGAACACTATGATATTTCATATGAAACTAATGAAAAAGCATCCTTCCCTGTAACAATTGGAAAAGCCAGATGGAATCTTCTGTAAAATTAAATTCCCAAAAAGCTGACCTATTTTTTTGACAGATAACATACTTAAGGAAATAAATGAATTCACAGGATTCTGTTTTTCTTGTAACAATATTTGCTCCCTCTTTATACCATTTATGGCTTGCTCTTTGTCTTCTTTCCTTTTAGTTAGGTAATAGATAAATGTAGAAAACGAAAGCTAAGAACCTCTCATTCTGGCACTAACAGATGCAACAGTGGATAAAATACCACGAATAAAATAGAAAAATTTGCTATTTCTGCTTGCTAACTGCACCATAGCCAAATATCACAAGATTCAGTATTAATAATTACAGAAATCTAGACCCTGTGAGCTACACAATCTCTGACCAACATGAACTACTTTGTAAATTGTAAGATCTTGCTATAAAGAGTATGAAACTACTGTGGATATTTTCCAAGTCTGATTTGATCAGCCATTATTTCTGGTAATCAAGAATTCTGAACACTAGGAAAAATGATGAATTACCAGTTCAAGTCTCCTTCCAAAGCTAACAGGATGGCTTAAATAGGTTAACTTTTTTAGGAAAACTATCATATGGTTTTCTGTTCCATCACTACCTAGTTTTTTGTGGGGTATTACCAATGTTAAAAACCTTCTCATCCAAGAATCCCCATCTATAGGAAAACATTCCAATCATATACATTTCTTTACATTGTAGTAATGCAACACAAACACAAAGGATAGTAAAAGGTATGGATAAACTTAAAGAACTAAATTAATTTAAAATAAATTAATCAGAGAAACAAATACTTCTCCAAAAAGTTTTTCTGACAGTTTTTGGCAGTAACAGTCTTATTTTCTTAGGACCTCCAAACATAAGAGTGAAATGTCTCAACATCAACCAGTAGATTTATTTCCAGCTGTCTGATCAAGGATGTGTTAGGATTAAGACCAATCCCCTCTGATTTCTGTCTCAATACCTTTAGTGCCTGTTCAAGCAACAGGGCTGTCTAGATTAAACAACTGAAAAACAATCACTATCCTCAGCCTTAGTTTTCAGTAAAAAGGCTAATGATAATTCTGTTGTAATTTCAATGATGATTTTCATCTTCATATGCTGAATATTTTCTGCATACACTTCTAAGGCTTTTAGAATTTTTTCAAGGTTACCTCTAGATCTATAAACATTTTGCAAATGGTTGTTTTAATGAGGAAAAGAAAGGTTTTGTAATATATACAGTAAAAACAAGTGGCAAAATCACGGGTACTAATTTTCTTACTAAATTGTTTGCATCTTACCAAAGGAAGAATTACTTCATTAGGACATGTCTTCACAAATATTTTCAATCTAATTTTGGTTTCTTTCTGTACTTTTATATCAAGAGGATCAGGCAGTGTAACTGAAAAAAAAAAAAAGAGAAGCAGACTCTAGTATAACTTCAATTTATCAAGCTATCCTAACTCAAATTTTCATTCTTTGTCATAAACTTCCAAAAGAATTTGTCCTTTGTCAGCCTGAGGCAGCTCCAGCCCACACTTCCTCTCTCCTAGTTGCCATTGCTAACCTGTGCGGTACAAAGGAGAGTCAGGACAGGAGGAAGAAGAAGACTCATTTTGTTGTCCAGAAGTAGGACAATGACTTGGAGATAGGAGCTGGGTTTGCACTCCAGGCTTACCTCTCAGGGTTATTTCCCAGAAGTGGAAAATAACTGAGTTTGGAAGGGACCTCTGTAGGGAGACTGGTCCAAACCTCCTGCACGAACTGGGTCACCTGGAGTCCAGATTGCTTTTGAATATCTCCAATAATGTGCTAGTGCTCAGTCACCTTCACATTAAAGAAATGTTTCCTGATGTTTGGAACCACCTGTGTTTCAGTTTGTGCCCGTTGCCACTGGGCACCACTGAAAAGATCATAGCTCCATCCTTCCCTGAGGCGGAGGTGGGACTGACCAGCCTGTAGTTTCCTGGGTGCTCTTCCTTACCCTTTTTAAAGATACAAGTGACATTTGCTTTCTGGCAGTCCTTGAGCATTTCTCCCAATTGCCCTGACTGGTCAAAGATTATCGAGAGTGGCCTCATGATGACATTAGCAATCTCCCTCAGCACTTGTGGGTGCATCGTATCAGGTCCCATGGATTGATGTATGTCCAGTTTGCTTAAGGATTCTCTGACCTGATCCTCTTCCACTAAGGGTACATCTTCCTTGCACCAGACTTTTTCCATGGTGTCAGAAACCTGGGATTGCTGATGGACAGTCTTGCTAGTAAAGACTGAGACAAATAGGACATTTAGTACCTTTGCCTTTCCATGCCCTGTGTAACCAGGACCCCTGTCTCGTTGAGCAATGGGTCCATACTTTCCCTACTCTTCCTTTTCTTACTTGAAGCCCTTCTTGTTGTTTTTGACATCCCTAGCCAGATTCAATCACATTTGGGCTTTAGCTTTCCAAACTTCATCCCTTGGATGCTTGGACAATGTTTCTGTATTCCTTCATGTTACCTCTCCTTCCTTCTACCTTCTTTATGCTTCCTTTTTGTTTTTTTGAGTTTGGCCTTGTTCGCCCACACAGGAGTCCTGATATTTTTGTATGCCTTGATATTCTTTGGGATAGAACTCTTTTGAGCTTGAAAGATCAGGTTTTTGATTTTGCTTAATGGAGTATCTATAAAATTCACAAAAGGGAAAAGGGAAAAAGCCATTCCTCACCTACTGACTTGCCTACAAAAAACACGTTCACATGTATGAAGCACAGTCCTAGAGGTACTTGGCTCACTTTGTGAATTACACCACTGCAGTGTTCCTCCAGCCTTTAAGCAGAGAAAGTTCAGAGTGAAGGCTTAAAGTTAAGTGCTTCATCTGCCTAAAAATTGATTCAGACAGTTTAAAATATTTTAAAAATATTTTTTAAGCCCATATATCCCTTAGGTTAGGTGCCCTATAGCACTTCAGTCAGTTAAGCTTGAGGACTTTTAAATAGAGGGATCTATGTTTAGATGTTCTGTTGAACTGGAACTCTCAAGAACTTTGTAAAAAGGTGTACAACAGCTTTTAGAATTTGTCCTCATTTATACATAGTACAGCATTTTTACACCTGTTTTGTGTGAGTCATGATTAAATAAGGCACAAAGCAATAACAAATAAATCCTCTTTTTTGTTTTTGAACTTGTGATCTAGAGATGATTCATGGTAGCTCATTAATCAGGATGAGTTATTTATTTCACTAATTTCTAAGACTCATGTAATGAATCCTTCACAAGAAAAACACATACTGCTTATGTTATAGCTGTATGTGCTTAAGAGGGTGTTTGTGCTTTGCTGTTGTTTTTTAATCAACTTTAAATTTACTACTTCTTGTAATGGACACTTGTGTATTTATAATAGTATTCTGTTTACTCCTTAGATTATTCATGCCTGAGTGCCCTTACTGCAGAAAAAGATTTAATGAGCTTCAAGAGGATAGCACTGTAAAAACAGGAAAAATAGAAAACAAGTGGCTGCATACTAATGTAAGCCTCTAGCTAAAACACATTTATCCAAACCTGTGATGACAGTCCTCACATGATTTACCTCATTTTTTAATAGGATACATTTATTCCTAATTGTAGAGTATCTTCTTACCTCATGTCTTTCTAAATAAGCCACACTGTAGCTAACCATTTCAACAAAGCACACTCTAACCTGAATCTTTTATATGTAACAAGTCCAGTATTAGCAGGCTCTTCTGTTTCACGTTCTGGCTTTCGGAAAATTCAGCTGTTTTGTCATGGTGACAATGGACAACTGCCACAATGAAATTCAATCTTTCCATATGCTTGTTTGAATTGGATGCATAATCCTATAATTTGCTTCAATTGCTTTTACTCAGGAAAACACAGCTTTCACTTAGTTGTGTCTTTTTGGCAAAATACATTATTTTTCCTACCAGTGCTAACTTTATAATTAATCATCACAATATTTTATCTAATTGTGTTGTCAGAGAGCTCAATAACATTTTTTTGCTAAAAAAATGTGAAGTCAGAATGTCCAATTTGCCACAAAACTGAAATCTATTTATTTACACGTGTTTTATATTTCCTATTTAATTCCTTCTCTCACTCACCTGCAAGGATTTTGAAATTTCTTGACATTTTTTATGTCTTCTATTTCTGATCTGTAGGGTTCCTGAAGTTTCCTCTGCTCTCAGTAGTGCCACACAGTATCCTGCAATTGGCTTCTAAAGTACATTAAATGTTACCACAGCAAATCCTTTGATCCTGCATTACTGAAGGCTTAAAAAAAATTTTTTTTCACTTCCTGCTCTCTTAATCAGGCCTCTCATCCTGCTGTCTTTGAAATGTAAAGTTTGTCTCCAGTAACTGCTAAACAAAAATCTTCACAGTGCATGCTGTACCTTCACCTGTTCTTAAATTCCCTTCACTTTCTCCTGTGTCCCTTTGACTCAAAATTTTGCAAAGAAAGAAAAATGAACAGAATGAAATCACCTATACAGTATTCTCGTCCACCATCTGTTGATGTCATCGCCTGCCTCTTCTTATTTCAAAAGGCTCTTTTAAATTGTCTAATCCTGTGGTAAAACACAGTGAGATTGAGGCTACCCTATACCTTACCCTGGGTTACCAAATACTTCTTCCTCCCTTGCACAGATAGGCTGGCATTGTGCATCTCAAAAAACAACGCCATGAAATGCCTGGAAATAAAAGCAGGAGTTTTGGCTATTACTTGAGTTGGATACAAGATACAGTGTGCTACTTTTCACCTTTAAAGGTTTGTGTATTTATACATCTAGAGGCTGCAGAGAAAGGCCTTTACTCCATATCATAATTACACTGATCCAACAAAAATTACTTACATTAATGAATATAAAGGTAATCGGTTTAAGTAATGACGTACGTGTTGTACAATCATTCATCTTCCATTTTAAGTAGATCTGGAACAGCTCATGTTGGTCTATGGGTAAAGACATCCCAGAGATACCAAAGCCAAAGTTTAGCCACAAAAAAGCACAAAATTGAGGGTTCCATCCTCTAACCCCTGTGCTGGAGACCTTGTCAGAGTTTTGTGTAACTTACAGCCTGAATCCTAAGCATTTGTACAGTGGTCCATTCATGGTCCTCTGACAAAGGTTAGTACCTCTGTGAAGAGATGCCTTCAGAACAGAATGCCAGTTTTCTAGGAGGAAAGCTGAAAGTGTGGGGTTCTACTCCCATGTAATGCCACTGCAGGATTGCTTTAAAAGGCCACACAAAATTAGTCCAGGGCCAGAAAATCCACAAGCTGAAGTAGTCTCATGACACTGCTCTCAAGCCAATAACCATCAACAGAGGAATGTCATGCATCTACCTCACTTTTGAGGTTCTGATACTTCTCCTCCATACACAAAAAAGAGTTTGATCCCCAGGGTCCCTTAGTATCATTGAAAGTGGTTATGAGAAGAACTGTGTGAGATGAACTACTGAAAAGGGTTTTTATTACCAGGCTTATATCTAATAAATTTATCATGGATTCCTACACTGTGCTAAGCCTTTGGAGAACTCTAGAAGAGACATGGCAATATCAGTAGTATAATGAACAGGCAATTGATAGGACTCAAGAGACCAATGTTTACTGTTGACCTTCTAGCAAGAATTTAAACTCTGTGCTTTAGTCTCTTCCTCTATAAAATGCAGCCTTGACAGTTATCTCCCTGGAAGTGTTTTCAGATCAATTGGTAAAATCTGAGTTATTAAAAATTGCTTCTGTGCAGCAGCATGGGGATCAATGTGCCTTTTATGTGCAGGTTTCAACATCCTGAGTTTCTTTGCCACTTCCATTAGTCACCATGGGCCATTGACATCAAGACTGTTTGAATAAATTTGTGCTAAGAGTAAAGACACCTCTGGCTGCTTTGCTTTCTATCTTTGTGCTTTCTGAAATACAGTTTTCCTCCTTGCACACTACTCACAACAATGCAGCCAGACTTGGGGATAACTGTAATGACAAATGACTTCTCTGTTGTCATTTTAACTGGTTTTGGCTTCTGCATATATTTAATGTATTCAAAAAAAGAATCTGAGAAGAAGATTCAATCACAAGCTAGATGGCAAATCCATTGCTTTCTTCAGAACCAGCTGTATTAACAGGAAGGAAAAAGTCAGAATATGGTGAGTGTCACAAGAACACAGCTTTTTCCTTCACTTCAAAGATTCACTCCAAAATTATTTTCTCTTTCTCATGTGGGAATCAGGGAGTTTTAACAGGTGAGGAATGGTTATTTATAAGTCACATAATAAATAATAAACATAGCATACAGTCGTAAGTGTTTTAATTATAGGGGAAACCAGCCATAAGACGTGTGCATGGCTATACATACAGATATTGCAAACAGAAATGCATTATTGCAATAGTTTCTAGGACATCCTGTCTTGGGCAACAGGGAGTATATTTAAATTATTAAATCAATGGGAGTAGATATATAGAATGAAAAAGTTGGTGCTGAGACCCATAATAGCTAAAATACACTTTCTTTTTCTAAGAAAAAAAAATTATTTGGAGCTCCTTTTAATCTCATCCCAAACATTACGTTGGTAGCAGCTTAAATGCATTGAGTGCGTCTTGGAGCATTTCTTCTGCTTTACCATCATCTGAAGGGAATTCCAGCTGTCTGCCCAAGGTCTGGTCTGTCATGTGAAATTCCAGAAATTGTCACAGAACACACCGTGCTCAATTTCTTTGTGAACATGTTACAGAAGTTTTGAACTTCAGACATTGGCTCTGCATAAAACGATAAAGTCTGTAAAGTCTGGTTTGGTGGTACCAGCCCACCTTCTCTCTCTAATAGCACGGAAGTCCTGCCCAAGGTCATGAACTGCAGCTAAATGCATCCCTGGCCAGCTGGTGCTCAGTCACCGCTCAAATGCACAACATAGGAGGGCACATTGTACTGAGTTGTTTTCTGATTGCTAAGAAATACCTTTCTGGTTGACAACGGAAATAAAATGCAGCTGTTAATTTTAAAGTGTGCATTTTCTCCTGTTTTGTTTTTTTTTTTAACATGAGTCACAACAGTAGTAAATAAAAGTCATATTTCAGTGCAGTTCTTTAAAAGAATTTTTATAACAAAAGGCAGTTTCTTCCTGTAATTTTAATTAATTACCTACATTGCTCTTGCTTACTAATGCTAACCTGTTTTTATATCAACCAGTGCTCTTTTCAGTATCAGGGTATTTGACAGCTGCCCTAGTGTTGATAATGATGTAACAACCTGGTATATTGATACCTTCTAGTTCTGATGGAAGAACAATAGAAAGTGTCAAAGAAGTGAGAAACAGAATTTTTTCTGACAAATCAGGCAGCTAAAGCTAAAGAAGTCAATAATTAAAAGAACAGATAATTGAATATGTTGAGTTGGACTGGTACAGAGGAGAAACTCAGTGAATCCTGGGCAAAAATTAACAAAAGGCAGAGGCAGCACATCTGACACTCCTTCCTGTGTGTGAAGAACACAGAAGAAAACTAGTCATTCTTCAGCACGTATCACAAAAATCTGTCCAACCGCACTGAAAATTACCACAATCAGAAATATCTTTTTACTGAAACACATTTTGAAATAGAAAGAAAACTTCAAAAAGCTCTTTTGTAGAAACAACTTTTTTGTTGCAATCTATGATTTTAGTATCTAAGCTGATGCAATTTGATTTCTATTTGTGAGGAAAATGCTTAACTGCAAAACTGAATGTTATTTTAAGATAGTTTTATAGGCAGTCATGGCAATTATTTCACTAACATTAAATCATCTGCTGCTGGTTTTTTTTCCACATGACATTTTTCCAGGCTATCTTTGAAACATTTATTATTCCTAAAGAAAGCCCTGATGAAGTGATCTGGCCAGGAGAATATTTTTGTAATCTTTTTGCTAGTATCTGCAAGATTTTATTTAATCCAAGTATAAAAAATGCAAAGCCCATCTACAAAAAGCAATATCTTTTTCTACTTTGGACATGATACATAAATATAAGGTGAATCCTAGTAATAAACACAGAACTTCTGTGGAGCCCATAGCTGCAGAAATCTCCTTCCATAACATGAGGAGCCAGAGGTCATAACCTTTCATCTCTCGGACCTAAGTTAGAAGCTGGGTACTTTTTAAAGCACTAACTCACTTCCCCAATACTAAGCATACACTGTGCTAACCATGAGAGCTCCACTTTCTACCTCTCATTTCTAGTGGTCAAAACTGTTAATGCATTCCCACCGGATCACTTTTATGGCCAGAGCACTATCAGTATACAGGATACTGCTTCATAGAGTTCTGCCAGTGTGAAATTGAGATGTTATTGTGCATTTCTCACCAAATTAGACCTCCTGTGGTTTTTCCTTTGAGCATCCTGCATAATTTCAGAGCAATACACTGCATTGTCTCAGTTAAAAATTACTGATTCCCATGATAATTTTGATATGAGCACTTCTAATGAATGTGGGACCTTTTCTGAACCACAAACCAAAGAAATTGTGGTCAATTAATCTTTAAAAGCATATTTCATGTGTTGGACATCTGAGGAGAGCTGAGTTGCCCCACAGAGCTGATCACTCTACCAAGGGCTGGGACAGAGCTGAACAGTGGGGTCTTAGGGCAACCAGTATCAGCTGTTGGATGCTCACCTGGGAGTTCAAAGTATTCAGCAGTTTCCCAGTCACCACAGTGCCACTGCCAGTTAGAGGAGCTGCACTTGATCTACTTGTAAATGTATGTAGCGCACACAGGTGTGTCACACACACCTGTGATTTTGGTCTTGCTCATTGGTGTCAAGGAGAGTCTTGCCTACAAAAGAAGCATAGGATCATCCTACACCAGTAATGATCCATGGAGTTTATTTTCAAATCTGTGAAATAAATAGATTAGATTTGGCTCGGCCCAAGAATAGGATGCATGCTCGGTGGACAAAGGGGAGTAGAAATACCGTAACATCCTTGCTGGCAGAAGCCCTTCAAATCCTTGCTATTCAGGGTAATCAGGATGCGGTGAGGGATCGGGAGTAGCTCCTTTTAAAAGTAAATGTTGTGCAGCTGTAGATCATTATAAAATATACAAGTTTCTGTGAAAATTAGTTTACAACATTTTAACTATATAAACAATGCACTATTCCTTTCCAATTTTAAATAGAAAACTTTCACTTACTTTATACTAGCAGTATATATACCAAATCAGTACAAGTGTAATCAGCATTATCCTCATCAAGAAATGAAGTTATCGCTAAGACCAGGCATTATTTAAGATTTTCATTTAAAAATACCAAAAACCCTACATTTGAAATACGAAGTGTCAACAAACTACACATCTGTAATTATATTTTAATTTATTTGAATTTAAAAAGAATAAAAACTTTGAGACACGGCTTTTCTCATTTGGAATTCTTGAAGTGTTTGTGGTGGGTTTTGGCAGGGGAAGAAGGGAGTTGGAGTTTATTCTGTTTTGGTTTGGTTGCATTTTTTTCACAAAAGATTGGATGGCCTTTCTATGAAAAGATAACTACTTCCTTGTATCAAGCAGCACCAAATATTTATCATCAATGTCTTTTTTCCCCTTTTCTGAATCAATATCCTACAGTAATTCACAGTCTGATTCTTTCATACAGTACTTGGTCAATTATTTTCCATTACTTGCTTGAAAGCTGAATTTCATTTTAAAGAAGTTATACTTTACAAATGTGGATGTTCTGCAGCAGGGATGGGGAAGGCAGACAGAGTGAAGGGTTGTTTGGTGGATCTCAGTAAAAAAGGCCCAACAAAAATGTCATACTAACATAGCTGGTTTAATAAGATAGAATACAAAGATTGATATAGATAGCAAGTAAATCTTGCATCCCATCAGGTGCTGGGAAGCACACTTTCAAACAGACCACAGATGGATTTTCCCCCACTATGCAGATCCCATCTGTGAACATGTTCCTTCTCCCTTCCATGCTGTAGTGCCTTAAATTTTGTGTAACAAGTAAAGCTGTGCATCTTCTCCTGACAGGCTGGACTGCTATCTCTGTCATAACATCCTGAGCATGCAGAACAGGCCCATATGGGCCACGCCAACAGATTTCTTTACAGCAGCTGCTCGTGCCTAAACACGGGACCCCACACAGCAAACATGGCCTGGCTAAGATCTAACTCCTCAAATATAAGTTCTTCTGGAAGACTCCAAATATAATGAAGGACCCTGAGTTTTGTACTGTTGATTTCAGACTGTTCCCCTAGTTTTATCAAAATAATACTCCATAAGAGCACCTAAGTCAACTATTCAAAAAGCTGCCATGGCCTTCTGTTCATAATGCTCTCATTCATTCACCTAGGTGAGTAAGGTGGTCATCTGCTAGGAAAGAGAGACATCATCTTTACATATAGTGCTTTTATGTCAACAAACACATATACAGGATGGTCTTCCCTGTCTGTCGAGAAAAATCAGAAAACCCACTTTCTCATTTATCACTTTTGCCCAGTGTTTTTACTGTGATAGGGTAAAGGATTCAGAAATTTGTTCATTTTTTTCTTTTTGCTTTGTAGTGACAAAGAAAGAAATCAAAGTAAGTATTCAACTGGACTACTAAAGAATTCACTTGCTTTCTTAACATCTTGAGCTTCATTAATTTTCTATCCTTTCAGGAGATTGAGAATGGCTGCAGATGCACCTAAAAGCAATCAGTCCTGGTAACAGAATTGCAAATGTTATTCTTGTTTTTCAGGTTCAGAATAGTTCTCTGTTTAGCACTCAGAGACTGTCAGGTACCGCAATAAATAAATTCATAAGAAATGACATCTCTGTAATTTTGCAAAATACAAGGCAAATCTTTCTGTCAAACAGAGGAAATGTGGATTTATACAGCAAATTCTGTAGTTCTGCTGAGAGAATAAACAGTACAGAAACAGGCTTAAAGTTTCTTCTTATTGGCTGTAAATATGTGTATTAGCCATTAAACTTCTGCTGCTGAAAAAGATGTCAAAAAACACAAATATAAAACGGAAAAGTAGCATGTGCATTTCTATAATCCATTGCAATGTAAAATAAGGAACAGAATACCTTTTTGTTTGTTTGTTTGTTTAGTTGCTTGAGTCTAGTGGTAAGGGTCCTGCAGCATATATTTAGTACTAGTAGAATCAAGAAACAAGGCCAGCATGTATTGTACGTACATGTATAAAAACATGTAGAAAATAACAAAAAAAAAACCCTAGGAATGAAATGGCATTGAATTAAAACATACACCTTCACCCGCAATATCAACAGCATCAAAAGATATTAGAATTTAATTTAGAGTGCCATATAAAGAACTGCTTAAAAGATGTGGATTGTATAATTCAAAGAGAAAGAAAAGAAAGAAAATTGTTAGAACTGTAGAAGAGAATGGTAGTGTAAGTCAGCTCCTTAGATGCTTCCACGTACCCTCTCAGAGCATAAAGATATATAACAGGTGTGAAAATGAAAGAAAAAATGTATCCTGTTAAGGATCCATTTCATTCTCTCCCCTTCATAAGAATAATTTTTTCCAGGACAGAAAGTCCTATGATATTTCACATGCTTTTGCATAGCCAGTTTTTTGATACTTCATTTCAGTTCTGCCCATCCACACACCTACACATCACCATTAGCTCCATAACTAATGAAAAATTTAGCAATTAAAGGGCTGCCTACTGCATGTAATCTGAAAGCTCTTTCTGTTACATGCAATGGTAACGACACAAGGAACACTTTCATCCAACTCTGTAGAGCAGCATGATCAAATTATAGTTAGCCTGGGAAACAGGTATTTCATTGTTCACCTTGCTTCACATACCTCTCAGCTGTAACACTCCTTCTGTGAGTATGTCCAGTTTTGTTAAAGAACCCCAAAAGAAAGCTTATATCTGTATTTTAAACAGTCTTATACAGTTATCATACTCACACTGTGATAGGACATTAGTCTTCCCCAGCAGCATCTGTTGAAGACTAGAAGCATTTTTATATTTTGGGACAGTATTTTACTATACGTGGTCTTGACTCAAAAATAATCGAGCTGCTTCAACCCAGACTGACAAGATTCTTCTTTGCTTAGAAACCATAAGTAGAAAATTACAACTCAAGAGCTAATGAGTCACAAAATCATTACATGAAATCAGGTTTTAAAGCAGAAAACATTTTGCAGCCGCAGTATCACTGTTGCCCATGAAGGAATACAAGTTAGTAAAAACAAAATTATAAGGCAGAAAAGCAGGAAAAGCAAGATAGGCTGTTTTGAACCTATGCATAGCACCAACAAGTACTGCTTGTAGATCTTCTCAGCTGGAAAGAGAGAAAATGGAACTGTAACAGATTTTCTCCTTCAAAATCTATTCATGTTTCATTGTGGAGGCTTTCCATAAACAGCTTTAGTTTGTTTCAGCATGAAGTTATCAAATACAGCATGAATGAAGGGAATGTTTAGACAGAAGCAGTCGCACGAACTCAAAAAAGAATTTTGGTAGCTAATCTGGGGTGGAGGCTGGAATGCAAGTCTAATGCATTTATTGTTATCACTGTTCTATGGGATTTATGCAAAAGAGGCAGACTCATACATATGGGGTACTTTTAATAATAAAATTCAAGGCCAGAATAGTATCTTTCACTCAAAACAACAGTAAGTTGAGTTACTTCATTCTGCTGTTTCTATATTCCATTAGTTTAGTTTACCAATACTCAAACCACAGAATTTATTTGCAATGCTAAGACAACTCTTCTGTGATCTCTGGCATCATGCTAGAAGATTATCAGGAAAGCAAGTTTCTGCAAAACAAACAAACAAGAAAGTGCTGAATTTTCATTCCCTGGCTGAAAGAAAGAATTGCAAACATGTCAACAAATAAAAAAGAATCTCAGTCTTTTCACAGAAGGTTATATGATGTAGTAATGATATAAGGAGGGTTGAAAGGGAACTGACTAAATGTCAGTCATTTATTTTGAAGTTAAAAGACACTGAAACAATTGGTATTCCCACTTGAAGCACCTCAAGCTAACATTATCTTTTAAAGCCCTCAAGCCCTGCCACACAGATGTAGACCTGCAAGATTTTATAACTCAGTCAAGACCCTTCTGTTCTCTCATTGAAACAAGAAAGGAAAATGGAACTCTGTAGGTGATGCAGAAATGAAAAGTTCAAGAAGGCCATCAGCAAAGTGCCTGCTAGTTCCTAAAATTTCCCTTACACATTTCTTTTCAGCTTGCAGAGTATACTCATAGAAAGACTCTCATTAAGCACAATTGGGCCTGCTCCTCAACCTGCATGTGGAAGAGAAACATTTTAAGCATTCAGGGCAGCAAACTTCCCTTTCTTCAGTTGTTCAGGGTATATTTTCAGTCTAAGGTACCATTATGATGTCAGCCTAGATAGGAAGTACAATCACGAGGAACAAAAAGTAGTATTCCCTGTTAATGTACTAAAGGGAGAAGCTGCACTGCTGCTAAGTGTTAGATAACCCAGTACCTTGCAAGAAATTTTTATTCTTCCATTTGTCTATGCAAATCTACAATGATACAGGCACATTTTTTCAGCTCCCAAACAGTTGGGTGCTTCCAGAAGTCCTTTTAATGACCTGGGTAAATCAAGTTATTTAATATCAAGGACTTCTGAAGTTTGTTTCAGAGGGAAAAGCTCCAAAAGAATGATAATGTTACACAGATTCCTGAAATATTACAAGTTGCTTTGTTCAGAGATAGTATTTCCTTACTTCTGGGTCTGGCAGTTCCTAAGAAAGGAGCACCACGGATCATAAACTCCATATGAGGCTATAAAAATACATAAATGAAGAAAATTTAAAATTTTGCATGAAATTTTTTCTCCCACTGCAATAACTTTCCTGACTTTATTTCTAATTATAAGAATCTTTAATCATACATATTAAAGGGCACAAAGCTGTGTCATACGCCAGAGTTTGCCTCAGGTAGTGACAATTTATCTTTCTCTTGTGCTTCAAATACCTGACTGTTTTGGACCATTTTCAAGGACAGCAATTACCACTTTAATTCAGTTACTATCAGTAGTGCTGTGAGTTCAGAAGGACCCAAAATACTATCAGAAAATACCCTCCATCTTATTTTGACTTCTTCTGACAACCAGATTTAATGGCTTTCACTTTATTTCTATGACTGCAAATATGGAGCTTATTTAAAAATTTTGTCTCAGTACAAAGTTATCTGCATGTCAACTTATCAGTCTTTCAAACTATTTAATGAATTCTGTTGCAGAGATGTCCAGTAAGCCTAGAATTGCTGTATTCCTTTAGTGAAAACAGAGATTTCTCAAATAATGGATTTCTTCTCTGGTTTTAGATCTTGGATTGAACTTCAAAAAGAATTTTGTTTTACAGATTTTCCCAGTTTGCATTGTCACAAATCAAACCCATTGTTGGTCATCTCTTAGTAACCTCTAATCCCTTTCGCTTTTTATTTTTGTGCATTTCCATATTAATGAGTTCTTTTTTGAGTCTTGTAAGCTAAGGTCTTGGGTGCAACATGTCTACAGCTGTTTCAGATGATGTAGCCAGTACTGTATGAGTGATCATATACATTACAAGGGGAGTATCTCTATTCAATAAGAAACCCCTGTAAGCCAGTGTTGTTATATTTATATTCAAGAAACACCAGCACTAAAATGGCTACTGCAGAACAGCAAGTGATGTAAACACCTTTACCTTAGAACCACATCTTCACTGAGATGAGATATTCCCTTCACTTTCACAATTTTAAGGACTTGAGGTCTAGTCTAGACATGGCTTATGAAAAGAAGACTGCCCATTGCAAAAGGCCAACTTTGCCTCCTCTCAGCATCATACTCACCACCTATCCTCCACGGGTCTTTCTCACCAGTTTCTGTGAACCAAGAAAGGTCAGCATGGTATCTGGGAAAGCAACTCTTACAAATTTATTACAAGTAGCGTAACACTGACAAAAGAAATGCTTACTCAGCTTTTCTGCTAAAATTTTTCAGAATATGAAACACACATACAAATGAGAGAACAGTACTATAATTTGTGTAACTTACACAATGACATGGGGATCAAGTAGACACAAAGACTATTGCTATGTCTGAGCATCACCGGGATGCACTTCTAGAAGAGAAACAGAAGCCTCTGCTCTCCCATTAACTGAGGATGTAAAGGACAGAGAGAAAGGTTCAAGGAAATGGCATGAACAAATCGTATAATAAATTCTGTCATTCTTACCTGTTCAATGCCGATACAAACGCAATCAGATTTTGAAAGCAGTGAATAATAAATAGGCTTCAGAAAATATAAAGCAAAAGTATAAGGGATACTCTGAAAAAAAGAAGAGCCAAGAAATATATTATGGCTTTTGAATTTGAAGAAAAAATAAAAAGTAAGCAAAATTATTTAGTCTGGATCTTTTTTCTATGATGAGGATTTTTAAATAGTCAGCTATATTTTAAAAATATTTTGACTGTGAAGTAGGAACCCATGAAAAGAGAGGATGAAAACAAGCAATATGGGAAATGAAGACAGGAGAACCTCTGAGCAAGTCGTGGGAAACTCCTCTGTCTCTCCTGGAGGACTAGAAGACAAGGCTGCTTTCCTGCTCCCTTTTATCTAGCTTGGCAGCACACAAGTATGCCTAGCATGACTGAGGTGGTCTAGGGTCTTGTTATTAGCATCTGTCCACCTGACAGATCTACTATTAAAAGGTCATTCCAGCCTCTCAAACAGGAAGACTAAGGTGCTCTAAGTGGGAGTATATGTCATTCTTTTTTGCCTCTGTGTTTTATTTTTTCTTCTCCCTTGGCTACCAATCAGGACTGCCATTTTCCTATTGCTGCCACCCAACCCAAATGCATAACATGATTGCTCACATCACTACTCATGATAGACCACAGCCCCATCTTCCTGACCACACAGGTCAGCAAAGACAATTTGCATAAAGAATTACAGCATCAAAAGCAGCTAACCTGTACTGATCTACCACCTCCACGTGATTTTTGTCTAGTTTTTCCTTTAGAAACAGAACAAGTCACTCACTACATAAGAAAACTTGACTAACCTGAATTCAAAGGCATTGTGCGTCAAAACAGCACTTCTAGTGAACTCTTGCTCACTATAAAATTCTTCTATAGTGTACAATTGAAATTTCCACAGCTCTAAGGTTCTCATTTAAATTGTTTCAGCGGTTCATCTTAAGAGCCACCCACTCATGAGTAAAAATGACTACTACAAAAATAAAATCCTAACAGGAAATTAATGAAATTCATAACTCCCAGCAGAAAACTACTGCTTTATTTTCAAGAGTAGGTTTTTTTTTCTTTACTACTTTACTCTTCCTCCATTAAATAAATATTAATTATGCTGTTTATCTATAGAACTGTCTCATTCTCTGTTACCCAGAACTTGCAGTTGTCCTTGGATTTGCAATGAAGATGAATGTTTTTAAGCAGAAATGTATTTTTCCATATGACTTAAAGGTTGCATAGAAAATAATGAAGCAGGCAGGAATCTGCCTGTATTTAATTATGTCTACCAATCTGTCAGTCATACAGCATTCACCTTTAATTGTGTTCATGATATTATTTGATTGTGTTTGATGCTGTTAGGTTTGTAAACAGTATGTGCCATAAATAGTGTTGCCCATGGCACAAGTCTGCTGTGCAGTATTCAGGTCTCCCTGCACTAATCAGGTCAGCAGATTTGAAGTTGTCCTGTACCACAAATGAAAAGAAGTAGATGTTGAAAACTAACCTTTCTAGGCTGACCAAATATAGCAAGATAGTGGTGTCCCATAAGAAATGATCCCCATCAAACAACTGATTCTGGGTACAAAATGTCTTGCTATGCTAAATCCTTCTTGGGGTGGAAAAAAAAAGTTACAAAAAAAATTAAGGAAGGATTTATTCCAAAGCCTGTTAGTGATACTTGCAAAAAACCTTTATGAGTCAGAATGTAAAGTTTGCTCCATGGTGGCTTAATTTGCCAGCCAAGAGGTGCTCTCAAGCTCTGCTAATCAAAAGATTGAAATGGAGCTTTTCGGATCAGGCTGAGCCTATTTCTCAGAAGCTGAGAGAATTTAGTTGAGTTGCAAGACCAACTTTAATATCTTTCTTCCAAAATACAGTTAGTTTTGATCCTTTGCCACTCCAGCAGAGTCAAATCTCAGCACAATGCAAGGCAAATTAGACATGCAAATGCCTATTAATAAGACAGACAGGTAGGCGTGTCTCTTTCACAGTTCAGGAAAATTACCATGGTTTCCAAGGGCCTTATGGACTTCAGAAGCTTATTGCTGAAAATATCATTTTCTAGTTATTTAAAGGTTAGATGACAAATCAGTGAGACAGTTGGCTGTATGAAGAATCATTTTTTTTCAAACAGATGTCTTCTAATGCAATGATTTTATCATCATCTAATATAATTTTTTGATTTGCCTTGCTTAGAAAGTTAAAAATATCACACATCCTACTCTTACTTGCTCTTTCATGTAATCACATGTAAATATCCTTCAAAACACTCCTAGCGTATGCATTAAATTACACTTCATCCTCTTCACAATTCATGACTTCCAGTTGTGATGTCTTCCTTAGAGTGCCCTTTATGTCCTCAACAGAGCAAAACTAGTCAAATTGGCACTAGCAGTTCTAATAACATCGTCTACAGGGGAATGAATATATGCAAAACAGATATGCACCTATAGCTATGCTGGTATAGCTGGTAAAATCACAGGCTCATTGAAATTGGAAGGCACCTGTGGGGGGCACCTGATCCAGCACCCTGCTCCATCAGGGCCACCTAGAGCTGGTTGCCCAGGACCACCCCCAGATGGCTTTTGAATATCCCCAAGGATGGAGACTACACAACCCCTTTGGGCAGCCTGTGCCAGTGTTCAGTCATCCTCACAGTAAAGAACTGTTTCCTGATGTTCAGAGGGAGCCTCCTGTGTTTCAGTTTGCCTCTGACTTTGTCACCAGAAGTCAATGAAAAAACTGGTTTCACCTCTTTACATCCTTTCATTGTGAACAGTGTCCCCTGAACTGCCTTTTCTTCAGGCTGAACAGCCTCAGCCTTTCCCTTGTAGGAGAGATGCTCCAGTCCTTTAATTATAGTGACCCTTCACTGGACTCTTTCCAGTATGCCCATATCTCTTTTCTACTGGGAAGCCCAGAAGTGCACACAACACAACAATCTGTGTCCTCACCATTGCTGAGTAGAGGAGAAATACGTCCACATCAAACATATACCATCATTTTCTGAAGGTGTTTTGCTTCTTCCACATCTCAGAACCAGCATTTCCAAATTTCTTTTTCAATTACTGTACTAGATATAATAACAACAATTAATTTAATAAAACAGTGTGGTATATTCAGCTATTCATGCAACTGTGTGTATGTACACATCTTTGTTTCCTAACAGAAAGAGAGATTCGGAGGCCCCAGTTATGTTACCTTTAGTATTGTTTCATGCAGAGTCTCAGCTTGCTCTGTGTTACCACAGCTTTGTTAAATAATTCAACGCTGTACTTTTCACCATTTGAACTTTCATTTACGCTATTAAGTTCTCATCTGACAGACAGCTATGGTCCTTGTAAATCTCTTCCTATCTGGAGAAGTAATTTTATTTTCTTACCCAGTGGTCATGCCAACCATGCATATAATTCCCCTTGTCTCCTCTCTTCTTCTCTAAAGATGTTTTTCCTGATATATACCTCTTGGATTTCTTAATTTCAGAAAAGATTCATGCCAGTAACTACTTAAATCATCTGCAGATATGTCCTTCTCCAGCACCTGTTTCTATTTAACCATGCTTCTTGAACTTCAAGGAATGGTCTGTAAAATCATATACTAACTTGACTTTGAATATCTTCTCTTTTTCATTTGCATTATCCTTAGTAATTCTTAGACACAGTTTTAAAAGGGTAGCAAGATTAACAGGTAAACAAATGAGTAAAATAATATATGTCTTGTGTAAAAAGAAAGCTTAACACTTTCCACAAACAGCTACCAAACCTGTGAGCTTTATGCAATTCTCAGGAAGAAAGTGATCTGAAAAACAAACAACACTAGGGCTTTTTTTCTTTGAGGACCATTGTCAGGCATCTATGTCATTTAATAAACACTCAGGAAAATGTTCATATGTACTTGAATGTAAGCATTCTCAAATGATGAGTCAGAGCTTCAAGGTACTCCTGCCATCTGCAAACATCTAAGATGACAGATACCTTCAGAGCCCTCAAAAATGTTTTACTGTTTCTTATCACATTTAGAGCAATACGATAAAATTTCATTGGCAATGTTTCAGTTAATATTGCAATGGGTAAAACTGGATTTTTATATATTTCAGAATACAGCTGTTAATATTTTCTTTTTAAATACATACTGCTTCAGCCTCTCAGTGATGAGCTGCTATTCTTTATTACATCAGTTTTATACATGATAAATGTCTGATGGAACACAAAATTTGGACATATTCAAGAGAAGACAATCTTACTAGCAATTTACTCAGGGCCTTGCAAGTATACATAGGACTCATTCTGTTATCAGAAAATTCCCTGTTATCAGAATGTTTCTATTCAGATGTTTGTTACTTTGCTTCGATTGTATTAATAAAATAACTTTAAAAAAACTACTTACTTTTAATATTATAACAAATTCTGCCAGGAAATGATCAGGCAGGATCTGAATGTTAAATAGAGGCAGCATACAGGTTTTATATTACTATTTCCTTTACTTTTAAAAATTAAATACTTTGGTAATGGAGTAGTTCAATGAAGCATTCATCTGAAACGCAAAAGATTAAAACCACCATAATAATGACACAGCTACTTGTTATGAGGAAATAATGGAAATAGGACCAATGAGGAGATAAGTCCTTCATAACAAGAACTGAATTGCCAGTTAGGACTTTGAAGGACCTAAGCTCAACAAATACAGAAAAGGTAAAGCTACCAAACTTCCAGAACTGACTACAAAATGAAAAGCAGTAACTTTGATCCTAAAAGTCCTATTGAAAGCTAAGGAAAAGTTAGCAAGCAATAAAAATGAAATACAGTATTAGTTTTAATAAATTAAATGTGTGGTAAAATATTCTCATATACTTTTCATATATTTCTGTAACTAATGGATGATAGCAACAAACAGTTACCGTAGAAGATGAACTACTTTTTATACTAAAATGATGTAGAGTGTAGGAGTACAAGCATGAGGTGACAGCAGGGACATTGAAAGTTTGGGCAGAGGATGATGCTGGTGGCCCCAGGGCTATAAAAACTCTCCAGCAGTCAGCTACTGGTTATTGAATGAATGTAAGCTTGGAAGCTGTGCAAAACCTGCATTAAGCTTCACAAAACTCAGGTGTATCCAGCATATGTACACCGCAACATATATTGCAAACCCAGATGTGATGGCTCATTGCAGATTAATGAAGAAAAAGCAAGGTGTGGCCAACACATGGAAATGAGCCCTGGAGTGAGAAAAAAATCATTAACATCTGTATCATGGTCATCCTATGAAAAAACCTGGGATGCTGATACCCTGCTGATAAAACTGTTAAGACTTCAATTAGATGAACAGTTAAGTTCTTGACTTCACCTATCAGGTCCTCCCTTTTTTTTCCACAAAGAGATTAGGAGTGTAATAAGTTGGTGGGACTTTGAGCACCTGTTCAGTAAATCAGATGCAATGAGTTGGGATCAGATTCAGACAGTTTGAGATTGGAAAGGGGTAAATGACTGGAAGAAAGAAAAATTGCAGCAATGCACCATCTCATGTTAAAAGGAAAAGAAGTAATAACTTTTTCAAGAATAACTTTTATTACTTATATAAATATATTTCAAATAATTTTTTATAAACTCCCTGTATTAAGGGAGAAGACGTTATATAGTGTGTCAAAGTAAAAAGTACCCTTTTCTTCAAGACCTGAAGAACAGAAGAACATCAGGCCTAATAACAACATTCAAAACTAAGATACAAATGATGAAGCAGTCTATAAGAAAGGGAGAGGTGATAATATAATTCGTGTCATTTTGCTGACAGTCAGCCTCACAGACTGCTCTGCCAATCACCAAGAATAGCAACAGTCACCTAGCAAGGAGAAATGATTACAGGCAGTGAAAGATAAGGACAAAGAGTTTGTTCCTTTGCTGGGATTCCTGACTCAAATGCTGAATATTTATGTTAACTTATCACTGCAGTTCGCATACTTCAAATGCAATACATAAATTATGTCCTGTGTCACTGAGAAATAAACGGCATTTTCTTTGAAGTTAGCTATTCTGGACACAATAAGGTAAATTGTGGTTTAATAATTGATGTTTTTGTTGCTGTCGTTCCTGTAAGACCTGTAAGGGGTTAAAGGGAGCAGTGACTTAAATTTCTGACTTTGATTAATCTCTCTTGCCTGTGGAGAAGACATTATAGCATGAGAGAAAACACACCAATTCAGGTAGCTGCTGTCAGAAGCTGCATGTTAGAAGACATCATCCAGAGTTAAAAGGCTACAAACACGAAATATGCTTTAAAGGTGCATGTCAGTCTGCTATTGCCCAGATTGTGAATACGTGTGTTGCTAAGAGGCATTCCCAAGACAATCAGAGAAAACCCCACAAGTATTTCCTTGCAATTTTTGCTGTAACAGGTCATGAGATACTTCTTTTTTTCTCTGGGAGGCATCAGAAATTACTCACACACTTTCAGAATAAACCGTGAGTGATCCCTTTACTTCCAAAGAGTCTTAAGTCTTTGCTCAACTTTTCCCCAAGCAATCTCACATTTTCAGAACCTTGTCAGAATGCTGACAGGATGAAACACATAGCAGTTCACATAGTCATTCCTTGTTTCCCATAAGCTATGTGAAGACAGCAGTATAATTCATGTTTCTTGATATATCCCAAAGTCTGACAGTCTGAAATGTTGTAGCAGTTGGCTAAGCTGAAGCTCCACTGTGTCTGGAGGGGACTAAAAGGAAAGGAAATAGTTCTGAAGAATTTGCTTCCATTCAAACATCCTCCACTATAGATCTCTTCTGCCATATTTTAAGTCTATCTGCAGTCAAAATTTTAAAAAAAACCCTATTGGATTAATTCAGTGTTTCTTGATCCTTAAATATTTTTCAGGGGAAAAAAGTAATCAGAAGGTTGCAATCAAGCATGATCTATCTTTGGCACAGTGATGCCAACAGTCATGATAACCAACAGAAACAAAGGCCAAAGGTAAGCAAAATTCATCTTGGTACAGCTGTCTCATTCTTTTTCTAGTGATGTGCTGGAGCCCTGTGCAGTAGTGCTTTCTGGTAACCAGATAGCCGTGGTATCCCACTGGATTGCTGAGTGACCAAGGGTGGATCCTTATAGGAAGCCCTGAGAGGCTGAAGAGTCCTGCTACATTCAAACATTGCAGGAAAGCTCAGAGCAGCTTGAATGTGACCTCTAGGCCTAATACCAACCTGTCCAAAGCAGAAAGCTGGTATTTATCATTTCTGAAATCTCTGGCCATCTGTTCTCTGAAGCTTTACAATAATTATGTTCTGCCCAAATCTAAGCAACAAGGCCAGTTTTCTAGCTGATCTACAATCCCACTCCCTGAAATTACTACATTTTATTAGGAAAGTTGTCTTCATAAAAATGGGGGTGGGAACACTTTCTCTTTTAAATCATGACATCTAAAATCTGGAATGTGCCCATCTTTGTTTATGCTGTTTGATATGAATCAAACCAAGCCCCTAATAAATATCATTTAATGCCTGAAATTTCCTGATATTGCACTCATAGAAATATTTAAATTCCAGGTTTTTTAGATAATTGAAGCTTGTCTTAAACACACTCCACAACATTCATTTTGGTCTAAAGAAAACAATCATTTTTGTCTTTTTTGAATTCTTAGTAATGCAAAGCTAGAATGCCTTCCTGTGCCAGCCACAATTTATTTTGTGGTTAGTGGAAAATGAAGTAATGCCTTTAAAATGCCTAACAGCTGGTGATGGAAGCTTCATCCAGGAAATTCTTAACACTTGCAGTTTTGCTTTGCCCTGGAGTCTAGACTGTTTCTGTATTGAAATATTTATCAACCTACTGACGGGCAAAACACATCTTTGCTTTGCCTAGTCTCTTGGATTTCTTCAGTTCTTCTGTCCTTGTGGATGATAATCTAATCCATGAATAATAACATTTACCCTGAAAACTAATTAATGCAATTGATAAATTATGACTCAAATAGTTCTTGCTCTGCTTGGCATAAAGGCTAACAGTTCCTCTTCACTTGTGCACAATGCTGTTTTGTTTAGCAAGCCTGGAAAATAATGCCCATTTCATTTTCTTTTGCTGCACTCCATGCAATTTGTATTTGTATGTGGGAACAGGAGAAGGAGCTTTGAATAATGCAAGTTCAAAAGCCTGGGAGTTCTCCACAGAGGCATTCCCCTACTCAGCTTTCCAGGGAATTAGCACAGCTCAATTTCTTGCAGCACTGGATCCTAAAATATCCTTCGTGGCTTGCTGCAATTTATTTGTTGTACATGAAGATTCAATTCCAGCATGTATCACTGAGAGTAGTTTCAGACTTAATTTCTCAGGGGTTGAATTCTGTAGAAACACAGTTAAAAAGCATTTTCTGCACTTAGTATTAACAAAGTCCCTTAGCAGGCCAGTCTCACAGCACAAAATTCACTTAAATACTCAATTGAGTACGTGGTAGTAGATTTATGGATGTAAACAGCCTTTAGCTTTTATCAGAAATACCAATGCAGGCATTAAGAACAGTAGCGTTGGGTCCTCTATGTGTATCAAACATGGCATTTTAACTGAAGTGCGGGAAGCAAGGAACAATAGCACGACTATGAAAGAAACTAGAGGGAGAGAATCAAACTTTCACATCGGTCTCTAGAGAGACTATGATAGAGGATCAAGAATCATTCATGTTGAAAAAGACCTTTAAGACTATTGTGTCCAACCATAAATCTGGACAGTGTTTATATGGGACTTTGTTGGCTGAGCCATCTGGAGCCTGGAGTCTTGACTACCTTTATCATTCTCCGTTGTTTTAACTTACTCCATCTGTCAAATCAACACAGACTCCTTTTCCAGGGAGAGAGCAAAAGAAAAAATAACAAGTCAAGCAAATTCCCATCCCACAGTCTGCTGGTATCAGTGCCCTTCTCTTGCTATTATCAGTGCCCTTCTCTTGCTATTGTCTTTGCTGAGTTTCTGAGCTGTTCAGTGTTCCAATATCCAGTTCTCCCCACTTGAAATCCATTGACATTGTCTTAGTGAAGCATAATCATGTCAAAGCCTGACTGCCCACGCAGGTTTCACACACAGCACTGGAGAATGCGACACAGAAATGTTCAACCTTATGGAGTCCTCTTGGCTTCAGCAAAGCTAATTTAGTTCAGTCTCTGTAATGACAGGCATTGTACAGGTCTCATGCTCCATTCTGATTAGTAACTCAGAGCAGTAGGGAAAATCAGGGGGCATTCCCTAGCTGGCACGGCCAAACTGGATCTGGAGACAGGAGGTAAAGTTGCTGGACTCAAACTTACTCTGATCACCCAGACTTACCAAGTCCTTCCATCTCTCCTAGCACATAAAATATTAAGTGATAAAAAGAGCAGCTATCAAGACAATAGGAGGAACTGTAGTAATAAGCCTTAGCATTAATACTAATACTATTAATAATAGTATTAGGCTGGTCCCGGATTCTTGTAGCTGCATGCCGCTGTGTATGGGACCTTATCCTGACATGATTTCAGCAGTGCACCTCCAGTACTCACTGGCAGATACCGGAAAATTCAGTGGGTATATCTAGTGGAGAGGATCCTGGATAGGAAAACAAAATGTATTACACTGGTGAAGGTGAGTGAAATGCAGGTGTAACTGCAGGAAAGGTGCTGGACAAGAGCAGGATACGAAAGGCTTGCCCTCAGTGTATGAAATTTTCCCTGTAAAGAAAGGTGACAACAAAGATCAGCAGTACTTCCGCCTTTCCTTAGATTAATCCTTTTGAGGATTGTGAGGAGTCATTCCCCTACCATACAATCAGTGCTGCACCTTTGCTGATTTTTTAGCTAATTTTATTAGCTTCATGGCTAGACCTGCAGAATTAGACTCAGCTACCTTAGCATAGCATAATATGCAATCAGCCCCTTAGTGCAGATCCTCAGTGCATCTAAGGCAATTCAGTACATGAAGTGCCTATGCTGGCCAGGGTACAGGAGGTGATTATACAAAAAAAATAGAAAAAAAGTATTACTGAAATCAAAGGACAAAGCTGGACTCAGAAAAACTAAGCTGAGTAGAATCAAGCCAGGACATGCTTCTTCTCTCTTAATTTCTCCCCCTCACCCTACCACCTCACTCTCTGGTAAAGCAGAAGGCCTTGGTTGGGGATACTCTTACATCCCTATGCCTCTGCAGGGAACAGATCACAAAGCAAAAACCTAAGCTGGTTGCTATGTCCACACCCTCACATCAATTATCAGGAGCAAGCTGGCAACTATCCAGCAGTCACTATGCTCAGAGCCACAGCCTCCAAGGGTTGCTTGTAAAGCACAATTAACTATATGTCCTTGAAGGGAATTTGCTTGGCTAGGCAAAGCCATGCAACAAAAGGTGGCTTCCTGTGCCAATGCAGAGAGATGGGACCATCAAACACAGTTCCAGTGTGAAGTATTTACAGGCTCATCGCAGCACTGACTAGGTGAGATAGCCTAGACCATCAGGGCAGGCACTAAAACAGACCTGGAGAAAAACTGGAAGCTCGTTGTTTGATGACAGCTGCTGATGTGACAGAAGTGCTGCTAAGATGAGCCTTGTTCATCATCAGTGACTACGGAGAAACCAGGGCAGAAGACCCCTATGATCTGGTGTTAATCCCAACAGTATTGTTTCTTTCTTCAAACAGTTCTTTAAAAAGTTAGGTATAAATGTTTGACAGTGCTGCAGTCATTACAGTGAAAAAAAATTGAGAATTTGGTCTCTGGCCTGGAATAGAACATGGGTTACCTTGAAAGCAAAGTTGACAGCTTTGAATGTGAATGAAGAGCAAATTTACCAGAATGGTATCATCTGAGGGATACGAGCAGATGAACAGCATGTGTTGGATAATATTGTTAGTCAGTATAGAATCATAGAATTATAGAATGGTATGGGTTGGAAGGGACCTTTATCTCATCTGGTTCCAGCCCACCCCATCCCGCACTACATCAGGTTGCTCAAAGCCCCATCCACCATGGCCTTGAACACTCCCAGGGATGGGGCAGCCACAGCTTTTATGGGCAGCAGGTGACAGTGAGTCACCACCTTCACAGTAAAGAAATTCTTCCTCATATCTGCTCTAAACTTGCCCTCTTTCAGGCTGAAGCCATTCTCCCTTGTCCTATCACAACATGCCCTTGTAAAAAGTCCCTCTCCAGGGCTGTAGTATAGTGCCAAGAGGAAGTGTTCTTCCGAATTTTAAAAATAAGTTCTCAAAAAAATTAGTCAAGAACCTTAAACCTTTACAGGCTTTCATGAAGGCCTTCCATGAAGAAAATATTGTATATGTCATTTAATTAGATTCTGAACTGACTCAGGCACATGTTCTCACACTATTTAACTGCAATGACAGCAAAGATAGAATATGCCCGGAGGTTTGCAGCACTAGTCTTGCAGACTCTCCAGCTCAGGAACTAAGACTTCAAACTGCCTCTAGACAAACAAGTTTACTGGGACTACACACAGTTGTACCAGTATCTGTACGCATCTGAAACCCACACAGGTCCTGAAGCTGGTTTTGCATCTGGGATGCAATCAGAGGAAATACAGTAACCTGGCAAGTGAGCATGACTGCATTGCAGTGAGCAAGGAGATCACAATGTCATACAGATCAGCTCTGAAGTGATGCTAATTGGAGGTGTGGAGATGTCCATCAAACTACTTCTTAGACCAAGGCAACTTAACCATATTTCCCCTTGTTTCTCTTTCCTTCTGGAGACAAAGTTATATTCTCAACAAGAATAATCAGTAGCCCTGACATTCTGGTCCCCAGATGTATTTAAGTAGAATCATAGAATACACTGAGTTGGAAAAGACCTCTCAGGACCACCGAGTCCAACTCCTAGCCCTGCACAGGACACCCCAAGAATCATACATGTACCCCAGAGCATCATCCAAACACTTCTGAACTCTATCAAGCTTGGGGCAGTGACCACTTCCCTGGGGAGCCTGTTCCAGTGCCCAACCACCCTCTGGGTGAAAAACTTTTTCCTGATATCCAACCTAAACCTTCCCTGACTCATACGGCTATACATACATCATCTTTAGAAGCAGCCTGCTTTTCTACACTTCCCAATTAAAATGTGAAACTGCACTCTAGATCCCAAAAGGGCTTCTTAATCATATTTTAATTTTTATAGCTTCAAAAAGGTACTTACAGAGTATACTAAAATCAGTGTTAATTACAATAACCCCTTGCAATCAAGGTCCCACCCATTTTCATATGCATATCATAATGTCAGTGACAACCCATGAAAATTAACACAGGACTAAGTTTCAGGAAATACAAGACAGATATGATACATGATAGATAATATCTGTGATACATAATGTTATCTGTTGCTCTGTTCATGCTCCCAAATTAATTAGCTGTGGCAATTTATTCAAGTGTGGTTTGTCCTTCCATTTCCTTTTCTTTCTTATGCCTCCGTAGTTGACTATAAACCTCCTGGTAACTATCAGTATTAGTTTATCACTGACAATTCTAAAACTTTTTAAAATTACATGTTTTGCAGTTCTACATTTTTATAAGGTAAGTATCTATTTCACAACCACATATTCTTTCTCTGTCATTCTATATATAGGGAGGTCTTGATGGAAACAGTGAGAAACTCAGCAAAGCACAGTCAGTAAACAGATTCCTTTGGACAAGTCTACTTACTTGTTGGGTTAGGGTTTTTTCCCACTCAAAAGCTTCTTGTTAAGAAATCACATTGATCCAAAAATTCTATCCAAAATGTTTATCAGTAGACTGGACAAAGAGCATAGGTGGATAATTCATTATGCTGGTCTCTGAGGAGAGAAATTCAATGCTTTTTTTCAGTTGTTCAAATAATTAAAAACCCTATGTGAATTCATTCATTACGGGCATGTTTTTACTACAGGTAGAGTGCTTGCAGGTGAAGCCTTTACTGGCATTAAACTAACTAACTAAGGATAATTTGCACTTTTCTCAAAGGTCTTCGGTACTGACAAAGTCATAATCTGATTCTTAAAACAGACAAAATAAGCAAAGTCAGGGTAAAAAAGGGATTCAAATTTCATATTTCATGTGTACCTGAAGGTAATAATAGATTGAAGGTCTGATTTATAACTGCTTTTAAACTGCTTTCCTACCTAAAAGAAAGGGGGGACCATGCCCACCAAGACACAACCCACTTTCCCCAACAGCAAACATACGCCCTCCAGCAACAGGTTTGCTTTTCTTAGCTTTTGTAGTAATTATTTTTTAAGAGGATACATACACTTACAGGATTCTATAGATTATAGGTGGAAACTCACTGGATAGAGCAGACCCTCTACCTGAATTTCAATGTAGCCCAAGGTGAATTTCGGCAAAGTTTGACCCTGTTCTCCCTGTTGTCAACTTCAATTGAATCTTTAACAAAACTAGGAAAAAAAAAAGTATTTTTAAAGGCCAAATTGATTTCAGTGTTTGGGAAAAAAACAGTAATTGCACAATCTGCAAAAAGTAATCCATTACACAATATTAGAATGTAATATGAGTCCTGTAGGGAAGTGCAGTTCTGTGGTACAGGGTAGTACAGTGGAAAAATACTGAACTATACACAGCTGTGCATCCATGGTAGCTGTGCATCCAGCTCACCTGAAAAATTATTTGAGATGACATGGCTCTCCTGGGACAAAATGAACTGTACTTGTGAGAAATGCATATAGATCTCAGAAAGCACTAAATCACATTTCTTATGAGTAACCAGTGCAGCTCTTTGCCCAATAAACAAACTGCTGTTAAACCATCGAATTCCTCAAATAGCAAGTTCTGCCATGGAAACTGCATGGAAAATAACCAATGGAATTTTTTTTTAAATGGAAGGTTTCTTTCCCCTTTAGATGCAAAATGCTACTCAAAAAAGCAAATCTGTAAGTCTTCTGAGCATTCACAACATATTACAACACTCCTGCAATCTTTGCTTTTAGTTGTGCTGAAGTGCAAGGCACAAGTAAAACACAAAAAACAGAAAAGTTTTAATGCATGTTCTGAATCTGTCCTATGAGATCATCTAAGGTATTGAAAGTTCTCTGTACTCAGAATATTCTCTGAAATAAACTGCAGTTTCACACAATGTGTAAACATGCCCAAACTATGTTTAATTGCGGAATAACATCAAGTTGATATAAGAACAGTGGAGCACTGCATTTAACAAAACAGGCATAAACATGTTTTAACTGTATAATATAAAAACAATTATCTATTTTGTAACCTCACTGTGAAATAAAGTAGCTAACCAACAAACCTTTCAATGTAAGCCTGGATCTGAAAAATCCTGCAGAAACAGAAATTTCACGTGAATCATAGGTAGAAACCCAAATGTTAAGTAACAAAGATGAAATTTAGCCCCAACAAGACATTAAGGCCAATAACTAATAGGCAGAAGATGGCTAAAAAGCATGAAACCGTGCTGTATAACCCAAATACAGATTTAACTGTGCCACCGTAGTATGGCTTCTTGCCACACACCTCTGTAGCCACCACAGACAGAGCTTCCACCTCTCTATGGGATGGCTCTGGTACTGAAGGAAATAGCTGCATCTAAAACTATTCCAGACATGGGGCTTCAGCTCAGTGAGAAACTCAACATGACCCAGCAATTTGTGCTTGTGGTCCAGAAGGCCAACCTGGGCTGCAGCAAGAATGGGGACATGTTGGAGGGAGTCCAGAGGAGGGCCATGAACATGATAGAGGTCTGGAGCCTCTCTCCTATGAAGACAGACTGAGAGTTGGGGTTGTTCAATCTGGAGAAGAGAAGGCTCCAGGGACACCTTGGAGCAACTTCCAGTGCCTAAAGGGGTCAACAAGAGAGCTGAAGAGGGACTACTTAGGAAGGCATGTAGTGATAGGACAAGAGGTAAGGGCTTCAAATTGAAAGATGGAAGGTTTAGATTAGAAATTAGAAAAAATTTCTTCACTATGAGGATAGTCAGACACGGGAAAAAGTTGCCCAGAAACATGGATGCTCCATCCCTGGAAGGATTCAAGACTAGGGTGGATGGAGCTTTAAGCAACCTGTTTTACTGTTTACCCTCACCATGGCAGGGGGCTAGAACTAAATAATTGTTAAGGTCCTTTACAACACAAAATCATTGCACGATTCTACGAATTATCCCATGCAAAGCTTAGATGTGTTACTCTGGCAGCCACTGAGTGCATTCAGAGTGGTGCTGGGTTTTTCCACGTTGCATTGCACTGTGCTGGATAGAAATAATTCTCTGGCCTCTGTAGCACCAATTCTTGAGGGAAGCCAAAGGGTCATAAAAGTCATGAGAGTAATAGATCATACTCATTATCTTATCTAACCTCCTGAAAACCTCTGCCATTGTATTTTCCTTAGAAGTTAGATAAAAGCAAGCCATTTATAAAGACCTCTGATTTTTGTTAAGATTTCAAGCAATCACAAGTAATTGATCCCTATGTTATCCTAATTGCTAGAATAGCACAACTTACTCAAGGTTATGTTTGTTAAACTTCCAGTCATGGGATCATCTTATTTCATAAGACTATAAATTTAAAGACTTTAAATCTCTCCAATAGTATGCCTCTTCCTACATATAGTGATTCATATCCTTCTTATCCCTTTTCTTTGATAAACTTTGTTTAAGGTCCTTCAACCTCAAGTCAAAACTGATTTTCTATCTTGAAAGGCAAACATCGCATCTGGAGACAGTATTCCAGTCAGTTGTTTTATGGATGCTACATACACAAGAAAGATCGTTTCCCTATTTGTGTTTGCCATTCTTCATTTATATATATAAATATATCTATTTATGTATTCAAGGATTGTGTTGTCCTTTTGGTGACATCACAAAAAGAACCTACACTGAACAGGCTACATAAGGGATCTGAAAAACATAAAGGATCCAGTCTAATCTCTTGCTCAAAGCCAGGCTAGTGTCACAGTAAGAACAGGTTGCCCAGGTCCGTTCTCAGCCTCTCTGGACACCATCTTTCATGGTTTACTCATTTTCAGGATTTTTAAATTTTAATAATAAAATCTTTATTATCTAAAAACATGCGGAAATTAATGCTGCATATTTATTGGTAGAGAAGTTATAGTTATGAAAACATTTTGCTTTAAAATGCCTGTTTGCAAGATAGCACTCTAAGAAGGCAAGTCTGAGGGTTAGGAAGTCCTATATGGAAAGCAACTTGGTAGGCTAATTTACTTGGCATCTTGTTCTTAATTTTATTTAAACACACTTCTATATCTTTAATGAAGTTTTTTTAAATGTCATAACTGTTTGAGTGTTGTCACATTAGGCTGTTATAGAAGAAATGTTTATTTCTTCTCCGTTTGGGACTATGAATCTAATATACAGTAACGGGACTGCTTAAGAGGAGCTATTACACTTTATGTCAATCCAGCTGCTATGAAAGTACATATAATTTGCATAGTAACAATCCTTATGTTAATTCTGATTTTAAAAACTGTTTGCCATGAACCATTTCTCAGCTTTGATATTTTAACTAACTGAAACATGTTCTTGCCAAGATAACCAAATAGGCTACTGTTTATTGCTAATTAGATAAATTTGTGCTGAATTCAGTTTATCAGGTGGTTCATATATACAATACAGTATTTAAACTTCTCTAATTTTAAGACATCAAAACATATTTTTAATCTGCCCTGAAAACTTTTAATGGCAATTTTCCCACAACTTCCCTAATTATCTATACCAGTGCTTAAATACCCTTGCAGTTAAAAGCTTTTATTCATGTGCAACCTTGAACTGCTGTACTTTCAACTCCTCTGTGGTCTGTGAAAAAATAATGGGTGAGAAGAATGCTACCTTCCCCTTTATCCCAGCACTCCTTAGGCAAATGCAAGAGCACAGGTGCTACACAGGGAAATAGTTAAAAAGGACACCATTCTTCACTCAGTCATTTATTTCTCTACACCATTGTCCACCAAAGAGAAGGCAGAAGCTGAGTGGGACTCTGCCACACTACCGCACCTTTCTTGGATGGCAGCTGACAACGTTCCTTTCTCTTCATGTGGACGACAACGGTAGAAAAACCAGACGGCTGCCGACAAACCTCGCAGAATTCCAGTGTGAAATTCCACCTTCGTGGATGGTTTTTAACAGCAGCCTCCATGATCACACAAGCTGCAGCTGACCTACAAGAGGTAGCCGCCACGTGTCCGTGACCAACCCCTCGCGGTGGAAAGCTGGTGTGTGTGGTGGGTTTCTTACGGATGGCCGGCCGCACATAGCACTTAGAAAAAAGGTTATGGCTGGACTGATGAGGCCGACGCCTTGGTCCATCCAAAAGCGTAGCTACACGGTATGTCCCTTAATCCGAGGCCCTGCACAGTGACAGGAACCGCCTCTCCTGGCTCCGGGCGCGGATTTTCCTTCCCCGCCGGCAACCCTCGGACCAGGGCCTCACCTAGGCACACCGCTCCCCGTGCCGCTGCCCAGGCCCAGCCCAGCCCGGCCCACCGCCCCCGGCCCAGGCGAGGCCAGGCCGCCGGATCCGGCCCCCACCGGTCCTCCCCGCCCCGCGGCGCTGCGGAGCTCCCGCCCTCGCCCTTCTCTCTTCCTCCGCCGGCAACTGCGGCATCCCCGGGGCGGCGGGACCGGCAGCGAACCGCCCCCCGCCCCCGCGCACTGCCCGGGCTGCTGCGATCTGCGCGGTTCCCGGTCTCTGCCCCGAAGCGAGCGCGGTGAGGCGGGGGCCGCTTGCCAGGCCCAGCTCCATCGGCGCAGCGATGCCGGCAGCCCGCGCCGGGCCGCGCCGGGCCGCTCTGCGCCCGCAGCATCGCGGCGCCCCGCGTGCGATGA